>OY292403.1:8026315-8071221 GCA_958496205.1 Idaea biselata | reverse complement strand
ACACTACTTGTACTTGAGTCTTCTCGCGACCACGGCCGTCGTAACCTGTTAGCTAAAACGTCGAGGTAGTAATTAAAATCTATAGTTATCTACAACGCGATCTAGACTCGTAATTCTAATATTAATGATAGTGCACAGTAGTGCTAGGTAGACCTACCACTACTGTGCAATAATCCACACGTAAGCAGTCGCTAATCGAAGTATATACTGAGTAGTGACCCTACAAGGTGCTTCTGCGCCTGTCAGGGCCTTCCCTGGGTGACTGGGATTTCAAAATTTCACGACTGGGTGACTTC
The DNA here is from genome assembly GCA_958496205.1 of Idaea biselata. Lineage (NCBI taxonomy): Eukaryota > Metazoa > Arthropoda > Insecta > Lepidoptera > Geometridae > Idaea > Idaea biselata. The sequence continues at coordinate 8,070,925 of OY292403.1, read as the reverse complement.
TACAACTACTGGGTGTAGAAGTGAAATTTTTAAAAACATCTTGACAGTTTTTAGAGTACCTACTGGTGTCAATTTTTGAGATAACAAATTTGTTTTATTTTTGAAAAGGAAACAAAATTAATTGTTTTTTTAATACATCTAGGTTTAGAAATCTCAACAAAGGTCGCGGACACAATGCAGTCTTTTAATTATTAAATTTGTTTCGCTTACGCTCGGAAATCTCAACAAAAGTCGCAGACACATTGTACCTACAGTTTCTATAATATTAAATTTGTTTCAGATTCTACTTGTCGTCGAATAAGAAAGCTCTGACTAAGTTCTTGGAATGCGTCAACTGGAACCGCCCAGGTACATAGATGCTCGAATATTGCTCAAGCAGCGAATATATTAAGTTGTTTGTGAATAGTACGTTCTTACATTGTTTTCGTTATGTTAGGCGAGGTGCGGCAAGCGTTGTCTCTGATGAAGCAATGGGCGCCGATGGACGTCGAAGACTCTTTAGAATTACTTACACCACGGTTCTCGCATCCTGCTGTTAGGAAGTAAGTTGTTTTGTTTTATTGTCTTTCTATAAGTTACCTAACTAGCTGGGCCCCGCGGTTTCACCCGCATAAGTCCTGATCCCGTGGTAATTTCCAAAAATTTCTTATCGGATGCCTACATCATATAAAGAACACATTCCAAATTTCAGCACTCTCCCATCGGCGGTTTAGGCTTTGCCAGACCTGGTTTAAACCATGATTTACTATTACTTAATCATGGTTTAAACCAGGTCTGGCCTTAAAACACATTTTATAATAATCATGTAGGGGTTTTAGTCGATTGACCCGTACCTCGGCGTTTGAACCATGTTTATTTGACGTAGATACGCAGTATCTCGGCTGCAACAAGCCCCGGACGAGGATCTGTTGCTGTATCTGTTGCAACTTGTTCAAGCGTTGAAATACGAAAACTTCTCTGAAATACATGAAGGTAAGAAAATGGCATTCCTTGGTAATTTTTATAATTTCAAATGTTTCTAGAAATCTAATGGCCTATTCGGTTTAGCGTAGAGTCGAAAGACCAGCGAAGCATACATGTTAAAGTTAACACAATTAAATATCTTAAAGTTAACAATGTAAATACACCCCTATTTCCCCTACGCAAATGCACGTATTGAATTACATCGATTACAATGTAATAATTACACAATTACACCGAAACACGATAGGTATATAAAATGTTTTTTTTTTGTAGAATGTGCGCGAATCTGCGGCAAAGATATGACGGTGTATTCGGATGCGGAGGGCAAGCTCATACAGAGCGGACACCGCGGGAGTCAGGCCAGTCTGTTGTCCACGTCAGGTAACCAACGCCATTCACTTTATTTTTTACCCGGAAAAATACATACATACATACATAAATGTTACCAACGTTACCTCTTTATAATATCAGTATAGATATAGTTAGATAAGCAAACCCAGTTCTCTAATACCTACGCATATTTGTTATGCCGTCCCCAGTTATGACCAGCAAGGGTATAAAGGCCACCACGAGAGGCAACCGTCAGGGATCAGTTATAGACTGATCGTGTCCCTAAATGCTAGATTCGGTTCTCTAAAGGAGAGCTACCTCGTGCCCGGCACGGCACTCCCAGTTGTCCAGACTGGTACCGGAGCAATGAAGCCGCTCACCACTCGTTCCTCGGAAGAGGAGCTACCGACAACCTCGCTGGGGCCGGTAGATAAGCCACCTACCACATATCCATGTGTGGTACCGGAGCTGTTAGAGGCGCGCTCACTTCCCGGCATGAATCCACATGCCTACCATGAACCTGTAAATCCAGGTAAGGACCGGTCATCCCCAGCGCAGAGACCTACGCTTTGTGACACAGCGCAGCCGGAGATGCGGCACCCCGAGAGGCACCACTAAGGCTACTCCTGAGCGTCTCGCACAAGCGCTCGTTGCGTATGAGGACGACCCCCGGTGACAAGCATACGGGAGTTGGTTGACAAACGTGCCATCCTCTGCGACTAAAACCAACAACCCCCGCGAGGCCAAACCCATGTTGGGCGACATATCCCTACTAAGCCACCGATAGATGTGGCCGTTCTTGCTGCCGGGCTAGCCCAACCCCGCGGTACCCTGGACCAAAGGGGGAGACCCGTGCCGTGGTTCTCCCCCCGAACCCACTTGTCTCGGGGCTGTGCAAGCAGGGACTGAGAGAGACAGCGGGAAGCGACTTTGTATTATACTATGTAGTGGTTATGCAGTGGACACCGAGTCAGGATATTAAGAGGATAGTCTCCCTTCTCTTTCTCCATACAAACGTAGTTTAAATTTTCCTTCCTGGATAAAGACATTAGAGCAAATATGTTTATGCCATACCTTTTTATTTTTTTCATTTTATTATTTTTAATTATTATTTTAATTAGAAAATAAAAAGGTAGATGCATTGTCATGACAGATATAGGTTTTATGGCATAAACATATTTGCTCTAATGTCTTTATCCAGGGAGGAAAATGTAAACTACGTTTGTATGGAGAAAGATAATGGAGACTATCCTCTTAAACTTGTTGTAGGTCTGCCTGGCGGCGGCACTGCGTGCGGCACTGGGTCCGGCGCCGGCACCAGCAGTGAGCTGACCACATCAATGATCTCGCGGCGCTCCGCCGACGACGCCGACGAGAACGACAACGACACCGCAGCCACTGCTGAGTGAGTTACAGTTAACTATTATTTATAGGGACAACAACGTTTACCTTGTATTATTTAGAACACATGCGTTTTTTTTCCAAAATTCAATGGTCCCTGAGAGACTTGAATCCAAGATCTTCCTTTCTGTTGCGGAGCTAACCCAACTGCGCCAACTGAGCTCCAGTCACAGGGTTGAATATACCTAATAAGTAAAATAATAATATAAATCCAATTGAAAGTCACCGTTCCTCAACTCCGGTTTGTCTTAGTTGACTGGTTGAAGTAACACTAACAAGGAAGCCCGCCCCTGGCTTGCCTTCACCGGCCAGTCAGAGTGGAGTCGCGAGAGCAGAAATGCTCGAAGAATGGACACCTTACGTCAGTGATGAGTTGGCCCGCTCTCTAGAATACCAGTGATGACTTAAAATCCAGTGAGGTCTCTCAATCCTTCAGCCTCTCACTTCCCTATTGCTTCCTTGCTATAATTTGGTTAGCTGATCAGGGTATCCCAGTTTGTGAGTTACCGAGTCTCCGTCTGCCTTTTTACGTGTCTATTGGACATTGTTACAGCAGGCGCTATAATCACCATAGTTGCCCCAGTAGCCAATCCACCCTACCATCAAGTCACTATAGCCGTAGAATTCTCAATAGTTCTATACAATCCGGTGACAATCACAGTGATAATCGCTGACTTGGTGTCCACTAGGGTTTAGAACCGGGAAACCCCGGTACCGAAAATCCCGGGATTTCCCGGTTCTTTTGCTGTTTCAAAAAACCGGGAAATCCCGGGAATAAAAATCTGAGAACCGGGATTTTTGGGACTTTCGGCAAAAATATATTTCGTGTGATGCAAAGCAAAAATAATGTATCTTTTTACTATTTTTACACTTAATTCTTATTTTCTAACTTGTTTTTATATTTAAACCATATTTTAATACTAATTGATTTACTTCATTTAAATGATTAGTCTGATTTTAATTAGATTTTATGCCAGAGACTACTAAATGATGAGAGACTACGCAATTATTTGATTTTAGAATTTGATTTTGTCTAGCTAATGTTAATAGAGACAATATTTGTTAAATTATAATTTGTGATTTATGGCGTAAAAAACCGGCCAAGTACGAGTTGGACTCGCGCACAAAGGGTTCCGTTCCGTACCATTATCACAATTGGGTACGGAACTCTAAAATGAACACTGGACCAATCGAAATTAGTGAACGAAATGTTATAATTTTCTACTACTGGCGCGAGTATATTACTAGATGGCGCTAGTGGTAAAAATAAATCGCACTTATGTTGTTGTTGATATAGCGGCAACGGAAAAACATCATGTATAAAAACTTTAACTGTCTAGCTATCACGGTTCATGAGATACAGCCTGGTAACAGGCAGACGGACAGTGGAGTTAGTAAAAGAGTCCCGGGTTTACCCTTGGGATACGGAAACCTATAAAAGGTTAAATACTCAAATAACAAAATGAAGCTAAATATAGCATCGTACAGATGTTACAAAGCAAATTTTAAAGCATCTTACAGAGGTTTACACAAAATCCCGAAAGTACCGAAAATCCCGGGTATCCCGGTTCTTTCTTCGGCTGGTACCGAAAATCCCGGTTCTCGATACCCTAGTGTCCACTTCATAGTTTGCGAGTGAAATTGTTAATGAAAAGGGCCTCTACATGTTGACTTCGACTCCACGGCTTCCAAAGCTCCGGGGCTTCATAGCCTCGTGATACTGGACATATAAGATATTCATTTATTTACATTATTTTCCATATTAAATTAAATTAAAAATTATTAAAACTAAAGCTGGTGCACACGTATGGTAATACTATTGTCTATTCTGTGACGTAGGCAGGCTCTAATTGGCAGTGGAAAGCGATGTAGCTTACAATACCCTCCAATGCCCAACAAAGGGCCCATCCGCCCGCTCTGAGACCTACCATTGCATCGTTTCATAGCATCTCGTCATTATGAGACTGTTGGCGTATATGAGAATAACGTATTATTCTTATTCTACGAGTTAGTTAAATAAATATATGATACAGCGTGAACCACATGCTGAAATTAGTTGCGTCCTTGATTTCAACAAAAACTAACATAACATATGTAGGTAGTTACATTTTTTAATGATTCGAATTAGCCTAGCCAGGAATCGAACCTTCAAAGCATTTGTCGCTTTCTCTTATAGTTTAGGATTACAGGGCCGCCGGTTTAAATGGTTCACCCTATATACCTAAATAACAATAAAGTTAAAAATAAAACTATTTTTTCCGTTTCATCGCGATCGTGATGATTAGGTCAAGTTAGAGGCCTTAGGGCGACCTGAAAACTCTAACACTAGGAGACCCACACGGCACACCACTCACTATACAAAAAGAAGAAGTCAAAATGTGAAAGCATTTCTAACATAAGCTTTCCATGAAAAACTCTTCGAGTTCAACACACATAGAATTTAATAACACCACAATTAAAGTAAGATATCAATCTAATTAACCCAACACTCGTATGCGATGACGTCATCAATGATTCAGCCACAATCGTCTAATATAGGTACACCGTAATACAATACAACGATATAGTTGTTGATTTCCGAGGCATGGCTCATCGCTCCAGTGGCGCAATTGGTCAGCGCACGGTACTTATATGACAGTGTTCGTGAGCAATGCCGGGGTTGTGAGTTCGAGCCTCACCTGGAGCATTTATTTTTGAGCATTTAACTTTAGTTTTCATTATATTATATTATTTGTATTCTATGTAGTACTAAGTACAAAGCAGGTTTGAATGTATGTACATACTATATCTCTACATACAGGGTGTCCCAGAAACGAGTGTCAAGCGAAAGTCTAGAGGTAGAGGACCTTAAGGGGCACCCGAATCACCCCCATGTATGTTCCGCGATTTTTCGTAGTTTAGGAGTTATAGCTTTTTTTCTCATTTTCTACTAAAATGTGACTACGGAGATAATCTAATCTAGATAGAGTGATCCAAGAGGAAGGTTTAGCTATCTTATGATTGATTTGCTATGGTTTTGTAACGATTTGTAAGCGTCATATATAAGTTAGGTCCCTAAAATCTGGGTGAAATAGTCTAACGGCCTTAGATATTCACGGTTGTCTTGGTCTTGTGATTTGAGTGATATGATAATCAACGTCAGCGAAAATGTGACAAAAGCTGAGTCCACGCATATGGTCGTTTGTGAATACAGCTGTGAATAATGTAACCTTATTAGGGATCCGTAACTAACTCATGCATGAGGAAAACGACCGACGGCATTTTTAGAATCACTTGATTGTCATTTTCTTTAGTTCTGGTTAGCGAACATACCGTTTTATTCCGAACTTCATATACCTAATAATGTATTCTAATAGAATTAAACTATGCTAACGTTGATTCTAACTATAAGCGAATTATTTAACTGAGTTCTCGAGGTATTCTGCCTTTCTAAACAATTCAACTATCTTAAAACTATCGCATTACAGACTAACTTCACTCCCCGGTTTTACCAGCCCGGTCTCCAGGACCAGGAGCCTATTTTATGTCCTTTGCTTTAATCAAGGGTTAGATTGAATCTATCTCTATGGTACCCAAATTCATGAAAATTGGTTCGGACAGTTAAGACTTAAAAACGTTACAGACAATGATCTTTTTTTACCCGACAGCGCGACCGACGCAAAGACATAATTAGCCTACCTAGTCTATCTACTGTTACTACTATTGATAAGTGTATCATCGAACAGTACAAAGGGGTGTCTTACGGTCTATCTGAATACAGTTCCGTCGCCGAGATAGCCAAAGACCTATCCGACGAGGGCGAGTGCCTCGCGATGTTTCTGATCCGTCGCGCGCGCGGCAACCGCTGCGTGGCCACCTACCTGTACTGGTACCTGCTCATCGAGTGCGAGGACCGCGACGCGCCGCAGGACGCGCACACGAGGGGCATGTACCTCGCGCTCATGCGGTGCTTCTCGCACACACTCGCTAAAGGTAATACCTAGTCGCATGTCGTGACCTTTGTGATACCGTGTAGTGTAGGTGTAAGATAGGTACTACGCCACATATCGTGACCGGTAGCGCGGCAACCGCTGCGTTAAACCCTACCTAATGCGGGTCAGAACCGTGGCATTCCTGACCCGCTTTTCAAGTCGCTTGGTACCTAAGCGACTGACTGGTGACTGAGACAATGCCATGGTGAAGGCTTTAAGTTCGCTTTCACAAAGTTACTCAGCGTGTGTAACGGTTGGTTATGTTAATACTAGAAATGGGCCGACTAGCAGACTAGCCGACTAGTCGGTTCCAAAATTGCTGACTAGTCGGCACCTACCGACTAGTCGGTTGAAATGCCGACTAGTCGGCTTTCCCGACTAGTCAGCCCATCTCTAGTTAACACACCTTAGCACTTCAGAATCAAAATCCAGAAAGCCTTAAAGTCCGCTTGATTCGCCTGATTTTTTCCTCCAGGAAACGCAGATCACCAGCGCACACGTTCCTTCCTAGCCCGCCAACAAGTGTTCATAGACAAACTAGTAAAACTAGTCAAAACAGTAGCCCGCGAGAGCGGAAACCGGAACAAGAAAGCGGAACGACTTCAACAGCTGCTAGCCGACCCGGACGCCTTCAAATTCAACTTCACCAACTTCGAACCGATGCCTTTCCCCCTAGACCCCAACGTCACAATCAAAGGCATAGTAGCAAAGAAAGCTAGTCTATTCAAATCAGCTCTAATGCCATCGAAACTAACCTTCCTAACGTCTGAGGGCTCGGAATACGAGGCTATATTCAAACACGGCGACGACTTACGCCAAGACCAGCTCATCCTGCAAATGATCACATTAATGGACAAGCTACTTCGCCGTGAAAACTTGGATCTCAAACTGACTCCATATAAAGTGTTAGCGACAAGTTCGAAGCATGGTTTCTTGCAGTTTATAGATTCTGTGACTGTGGCTGAGGCGCTCGCCTCTGAAGGCAGTATACAGAACTTCTTTAGGAAGTACAACCCTTGTGAGGGAGCTCCTTATGGGATCAAACCGGAAACAATGGATACTTATATTAGAAGCTGTGCTGGGTATTGCGTTATTACTTATTTATTAGGTGAGTTTTTTGAATATAATCTGTAACTTGATGTAAAAAAAAGCGTGTTGTTTTGATCGATTTATAATGTACTAGCTGCGTCCCACGGTTTCACCCGCGTTAGTCCCGATTTCTTGGGAATATCGGGATCAAAAGTAGCCGATGTTACTCCTCGATAATGTAGCACACACACACACACACACACACACAAATACAAATCTTTCCTCTTTATAATATTAGTGTAGATTAACTCTCGGGTCAAATCGGGCCTTATGTTACTTATGTATGACGTACCCATACTGTGTTTTACGACTTTTGTAAATTAGATTTACGAAAATTTTGTGAAAAAACCGTTGGTTGTGTTCTTTGTATGATATAGGCATCCGATAAGAAAGGATTCTTAGAAAGAAAGAAGTAAATGCTTACTTAGGTAATTTTTAGGTTTCCGTACCCAAAGGGTAATAACTGGACCCTTTTACTAAGACTCCACTGTCCATCTGTCACTGTGTCTGTCAGGCTGTAAAGGCATACAACAACAACAGTATTTAACAGCTGTATTACTGTTTTTTCCTTATTTGCAGGTGTCGGCGATCGTCACCTGGACAACCTGCTGCTGACCAGGTCGGGCGCGCTGTTCCACATCGACTTCGGCTACATCCTCGGCCGCGACCCCAAGCCGCTGCCTCCGCCCATGAAGCTCAGCAAAGAGATGGTCGAGGCTATGGGAGGCGTGCATTCAGAGCTATACCATCAGTTTAGGAAACAATGTTACACCGCATTTTTACATCTTAGAAGGTAAGTTTTACGGGGGAAATTAGAATGATTTCCCTTTTTTCAAGAGCAAGAGCTTTTTCTCATGTGTATGTAAAAGATTTTTTTCTAATTCGAAAATATATTTGTATATTGTATTTCACCTGCGTATGTCCCGATTCCGTGGGAATATCGGGATCAAAAGTAGCCTGTTACTCAGGGTGAATGTAGCTTTCTAATGGTGAAAGAATTTTTGAAACCGGTCCAGTAGTTTCGCAGATTACCCCCAATATACATACATACATACATGTTACCAACGTTACCTCTTTATAATATTAGTATAGATCAACTGTTGCTCAGTCGTAAGGTACTATCTTGGTACTACCATGAATGAATACCACAGTAGTAGTACTACCATAGATCTAGATGTGAAAATATGTTATAGAAATAAATTGATCATTAACAATGAAAAAAAAAACAGTTTTTCTATACGAACAACATTTACAACGATTGACGACGGCGCTGACGCTTTGATTGGGCTCAAAAATATCAGAATTTTTGTTTTAGGTTCAATTTAGATATTACAACAGACTTACTTTTGTAATTTAAAAAATAGAACCAAGTATTACATTTTTTTTATGTTTCTTTCAGACACGCAAATTTGATGCTGAATCTATTTTCGCTGATGGTTGACGCTTCCGTACCGGATATCGCCCTCGAACCGGATAAGGCTGTCAAGAAAGTACAGGATAAACTTAGGTAAATTATTTCCTGAAAACATTAGCACACTTCGTATTATCTGCATACCAAATTTCATCGCAATCGGTTCAGTAGTTTTTGTGTGATTTCTTCTCACAAAGAGGGCTTACTCGCAAGAACACGAGGAGGTGCTTTCTTAATTTCGGCAAAGCGGTCAATCGCGCTGGTTCGGATTACCAGTAGTCGCGGGTTCGAATCCCGCCGGGTACTAAAGTTTTGAAAGTATTCTTTCAAAAAGCAGTTCTTTACACAACTTTGTGTTTCACATTTATGATATTAGTAGTATTAAAAAAATCCTACTCTTACCCTTTTCAGATTGGATTTGGGCGACGAAGAAGCAGTTCATTATCTACAGAACCTTCTAGATCTATCCGTTACCGCAGTGATGGCAGCACTCGTCGAACATTTCCATAAGTTCGCGCAATATTGGCGCAAGTGATAGATACATTGAAGGTCTTTTGGTTGTTATATAAAACTTACATTTATTTGCACTGGAAAGTGATTCCTGTCCTACTAGATGCGTTCAAACGAGCCTACATCAATTATTGTTAATCCTACTGGGGTTAGAACTCGTATTGGTTTAGTTGGTTAAAACGCGAGTTCAGGCCTCGCAAGTGAATTTTTAAGATGTTTTTTCTTTGAAAACATTTCTAGTAAACTTAGATACATTTTTTTTTATTTTTGTTAGTTATAAATAACGCTAGACTATTTTAATAAAATGTTTGAAGGTGTTTAAAGGTATTATGTGATAACTTTATATCAACCCAATAGCCAAATTTTTGGTCCTTCGAGTAGGATCGCAAAATGTGGATAACTTATTTAGATATTTTGTATGCAAACAATTCTAATGTTTTACTTACATAATCGCTTGCTTTTCTGTAATTGCAAGCTTATATTTCTATGTTGTACAGCCGTTTTATACTTACTGTGATAAAGTTTTATATTATAGAAAATATAAGTATTTTAACTATATATAGTATTTCATTTAGATAATAAAATATACCAGGCAGCATGTTTCACACAGCGCCATCTAGCAACAATTTAAGTTACTAGTACTATGGGTACTACATATTATAATACTTTTTTGTAAATATGTACAAATATAATACGTATAAAAACACCCAAAACCGGAAATCAACATTTAATAGTCAGCATAAATACTCGTTCCCGGCAGGAATCGAACCCTCAAAAATCTGCGTCGCAGCTGGGTGTTCGCCCGATGCGCCACAGAGGCCTGCACATGAAGTATAATAATAAATAAGATTTTATTTTAAATGACATTTATTTTATTTACAAAATATAGATTAGCTTAGAATAATAAATAAAATAAGTAAACAATGCAATTATTTTATACGATTGATATTCTTAAATTGATAATATCAATCAATCTTATAGACGAGATTACAGATGAGAGACTTACTGAAAGTAACTTACAGAAAACACACACATACACAGATTAGGTAAACCATTCATTCATTAGTCAGTCATTATTATTACCCAGAGATTGTTTCCAACTGTGAAATTACTTTAGGTGTGGTTCAAGTGTTAGCTGCCATTAGTTCACTACCACTGGCTAAGCAGTCGCTGGCAACGTAAATCTTGCTGCCTGTGTTGGTCTGTACTACATCACACGCTGCTATTTCAGCATAATTCACTCCTCCAATAACAAAGACTAATACCGATTTAGGCTTTAGCGGGAATACGCCACCTATATTAGGTTCAGTCTTCAGCACTTTTGCCAAATTTTTCACGTCTCGACATCCGAATTCCAAATCACTTTGTAAGTTCATATTTGACAGTTTCTCATTCAATGTTTCTATTCCGGTTTTGAATTTATCCATGATTTTCCCTCCTACTTTTAAGTCCGTTACTGCTGCCAGTTTATTTAAAGCTTCAGCTAACGTATCTGAAGCCAAAATAGCATTACATAGTATTGCTATTAAGGGGATGTAACCTCCGTTGAAGACATAACCAGGTGACGATTTCCCCACCTTCTCAGGCTGCGACGGCAATTGTTTTAACTTATTAGCATTGTTTTGGAACTCATTCTGCCATTTCGGTAATCTATTGCCTAAATTGGAAATATTTAGGGACAGTTTTAAACTGGATGGCTGTATCAATAATCCAGCATTAATTAAGTTCTGAAACACATATAAAAATTTATAGCCAAAAGCTAGTAAATACTTGTTGACTAAAATATTGTACTCTTCAGAAGTTAAACCCTGAGTCAGGCTCAGTAAGCACATCAGTCTCAAACTATTGTACATGTGAATGTCTGTCCCAAAGTTCTCATCTACAAAATTGAAGTTTGATTTCTTGTTTCTGTTGTTCAACATTTCAGTCTCAGTTACTTTCAAATTCTCAAACTTATTACTCATCTCAGATATTATCGTCTCGCATGCTAATACATGATTAACAAGATGCTGTTTGAATAAAGCTACTTTCTGCAATTTTGTTTCCACATAATGCTTGATTTCCTGGATGCCAAGAGCTTGAATATCTTCACTTTTCAACAGTTTAGCTTTAGAACTGAGGACCTTGAAAACTTCAGAGAAATGTCTGTGTTTTATTTCACCATAGAGGCTGTCTATTGAGCTGTCTAATGTCAATACTGTATTTTTCGAAGGACCAGCTTCATCTTCTAATCCAAAATCTAGTTTACCTTTCTTATACTTAGTATCTTTAACATTCAATTCTAAATGTCCACAATTAATAGTGAAAATCTCACTTAGTAAACCACTGTAGGTGGCAGGAGTGAGGAGGCTTGATGCATAATCTTCATTTCTATCAATCACAATTAATGCTCCAATTTCTGGTGCACATGTGTGGACAAAATCTCTTGAGTATGTTTCATTATAAATCTCTAACATGTCTAGGACACTTGCAGACAGTTTTCCAACAGAAAACAAAGCTCTAGGTTTGCCTATAACATGGAATAAACTCCACAATGACATTGAAATGCTTGATAGTAAGGAATGGTTTTGTTCTACATAAAGTTGCTTGTATAAAAATGGTAATTCTAAGCTTAACAGTTGCTCATCTAGTGCCATTAGTTCCCATGCGAATGTGTACAGTTTTACTATTCCATAAAGCCCTCGGCTTTCTAAAATGGAGTCATAGGAGCAGAGAACTTTTGGTACAATAATAATATGGAAGCAGTTGAGGTCTGACAATGAGGAGTTCTGGCTGAGGACAGAGGCGATCTGATCGAGGACACATTTGTACTTATTGACACAGGCTGGGATGAAGTATACTCTGTTAGTGTTACCTGTAGCGTTAAGTTGAGGCTCCATTTTGAATATCTTATCAATACCTTTTTGCCTGAAAAAATAAAAATAAGTTTTGACTCAGCGGCCATTGTAGGCCTATTTTATGTTTTCCTTCACCGTAAGAATGATGTTAAACGTGCGCATAATTATTCCCTTGCCTACTGCAACTAAGGGTAAAGGCACGCAGGTAAGAAACATAGGTAATAAAATTATGTAAATTAAATAGGTAACAACAAAACCTTTGTAGGTACATCAACAACAAATTATGCTTTATAAAATAGGGTAAATAAAACACCATTTTTACCTGAGCCAGCTTACACCACAAATTCGCTCAAGAGGTTTAATTAGCGAAGGGTCGATGATGAGATCCTTTTTCTCTCCACATTGAGATAAAATGTTCTCCAACTTACACTGAGATATCATACTTAGTGACGCCAATTTTAAAGTCAGGGGTTGATTATCCATCTTGGATGAATATTTTGACCAAAGATTCCAGATAATATTATTAAACCTTGGTCAAATCCATGTTAAACAAAAAACAATCCAAATTCCAAAGCGAGTTCACAATAGTGTTGTCGATCGATAGTCAGACTATCGATATGCTATCGATAGTCTAGGCAAAATCAATAGTATCGATAATCTATCGATATTATCGACACGTGTAAATACTATCGATAGTATCGATAGCGCTTCATTAGCAATACTATCGGTTACGGCGATATTATTGATACTATCGATAGTTTTATGTCCAATATAATCAATACTATCGATAGTATCGATATTATCGATAGTTTTATAATATAATATAATTAATATACGATAGTATCGAAAAATCACTGGAAATCGATAGAAAGAAACTATCGATAGAATCGATAGTATCGATTTTTTTGGTGAAAAAAAAACAGAAATTACAATAGTATCGATACTTTCAATAGTATCGGACATAACAAAATCGATAGTGTCGATAGTATTGCCATTATCAATAGTATTGTCCATAAAATGGTTTCAATACTATCGATAGCATCGATAGTATTTACACGTGGCGATACTATCGATAGAACAATCGATTTCCTGAATATTTTTCGAGGTCAACTATCGATAGTGAAACTATCGATTGTTTTGCAACACTAGTTCACAACACAGCTGATTTCATTTGACAGAAGACTAACATGACAGCACTGAAATGACATTATCGTTTTTGGTGTTGCCAGTACAAGTAATTAAATTTTCCTATAAATTTTTGTTGAAAATACAAATTACTCCAAAAAAATCACATTTTCCAGCAAATTACATTTTATATGTGCACAAATGAATTTTTAAAGAATTATTACATGGATTTCGTCAGAAGATAACGTCGACTAAACGAAGACCTTGAATTTAATTTCCGGTCATGCGTAGTTGCCGCGCTTGCCATTTCCACCCCCTCCGCCCTTCACCGCGGAGTAATAGATCGTCGTCGAATTTGTAAAAAATATTGAAATGGCATCAAGAATAATCCGAAAAATTGTAAGTTTCTGCTGTGTTACGTAATAACCTACGGTTTTTTATTATTTTGCATGTTTCCTTTTAATTTCTGCTGCCTGGGCCAGAATTCCGTTTATTTCTACTGTCCAAAAATAGACGTATTATAGTTATGTCAAGGAATTACATAAAAGTGCTATTGGAGCCTTTTCGTGAGAGTAAAGTGCTGGGATCGTTGCTGAAATGGCTGGAGCCGAGTGCTGGCAGTGGCTCGGGGGCGGTATCGGGCGGGCGAGACGAGGTTAGGGTGAATTATTTGGTGAAAAAATGTTTAACGTTTGGAGGTTAAGTAGATGGGTAATATTTGGTTACGTGCAGGTGCCAGTGGGTCGCAGCGGCGCGGCGCGGTACAGCACCGGGGTAAGGAGGGTGACTCTGATCCCGGGACACGGCATCGGTCCGGAGATTACAGTCGCTGTTCAGAAGATTTTCGAGGCTGCCAAAGTGCCCATAGAATGGGATGAAGTCGACGTCACAGCTGTTCGGGTAAGTTCCCACATTATTCTCTTAAAATAGAGGCTTTTATTAATTAAACTTTCATTCTAATTCAATTAGAAACATGTTATAAATAGTGCCTTATTTCAACCATGAACACAACAGGAAAATATTTCCATTACACATACACATTTACCTACCTACAAGAGAAGGTTTAATTCAAGTTCACCTATTGCAATGAATATGCAGAATTCCAGATAATGAAATGTTATTATCTGTAATAGAGCTAATTAGTAAATAATGAGATTAATAAGGTACCTAATGTTTAATTGACACACTAGACATAACATCACCAACTAATTACTTGTAATGTAACTCATACATATCTTTTCAAAAATTTTGTGATAAAAGTGCAATACTGTTATAATTCTGACAAGATTACATAAATGTAATGCATTTTTGCATTTTAGGGTCCGGATGGCAAATTCGGCATCCCCCAAAGGGCGATTGACTCTGTAAATGAGAACAAGATCGGCCTTAAGGGTCCTCTGATGACCCCGGTCGGTAAAGGATACAGGTCTCTCAACTTGGCACTGAGGAAGGAGTTTGATCTCTACGCCAATGTCAGGCCTTGCAAGAGTTTAGATGGGTAAGTTGTAAAAATATAATTTTTTGCTAAGCTATGCACTAGATGAGAACTGAATTGCTGATGGTTTGCTTTGCTTTTGAAACCTTTATTTTATTTTCTTTTTATGGTGGCTCACCTAGTGTTAGAGTTTTCTGGCTGCCCTAAGGCCGTAACTTGACCTAACAACTGTTATCCGAGACAACAACCGGCACCAACTGCTTAACATGCTTTCCGAAGCAATTAGTCCTTATTTGAACTTAATTTATATTTTCTGGTTATGGATTACCCCACCTTCTTACTTGGCTAGTTTCATTTTTAAGTACATTTCTTACAAATTACTCCTTATCTATTTAGATGTGACATTTATGGAAAAACCCAAGGGCCTAAAGTCAGATGTGTTCCTGTTAGTTCATTAGTTGGATGGCTATAAAGCATTCGGAAAGTTTACTTAACTGATAATAAAAATATTAATGATGAACTTTACACCTAAACCTGAACATATTGTCAATTAAATTTAACAAGCTAATTTCATAGTAAACTGATACTGCTCTTTATGTAGGTCAGGCATGTTAGACCTAGACTTATATAGCGAAGGATGAATGCATTCTAAATTGTATGTCTTGTCTTGTATTAGGTATGATGATTAATCACAAGTTGCATTCGCTATTATTGAATAAAGTTTATTTGCGTTTTCATGAATGCTACTTATAAAGGTGAAAGTAAGTAAATGAATAGGTATATTTCTTACTGGTGCACGCAAAAACTACTGAACCGATTGCTATGAATCTTGGTATGTAGAAGTATGGACAGCTGGACATAGGCTACTTTATATCCCGATATTCCTGCAGCATCAGGACTTACATCACATCACCCGTGTAAGTCCTGATGCCGCAGGACGCAGCTAGTTCTGGATAAAAATGTTATTTGCTATGTATAACAATCATTTTTAAAAAGTTTTTTATGCCTTGGTACCTAATTAGGATACTTGAAACAAAGCCAAAATCCATGGCAGTTAAAAACTGCATTTTATTATTCAGATTGTTGAACAAAAGTTTGCCAAGAATTATATCCTTTCCTATATTAGTCAGTCAGTAGCTGGTAATGCTCACTAATTCTTTTAGAAGAAGCTACACCGAATCACTCTTTCACTAACAATGGGATTCTAACGTAATTCCCTTGGTATAACAGTATAAATGTGAAAGTTTGTGTAAGTATGTGTGCATGTATGCGCTTGTTACTCTTTCACGCAAAAACCGCTGAACCGTTTGCGATTAAACTCGGTATGTAGATAGGCTATTTTTTAATGCGATACATACGGGATCGGGACTTACGCGGGTGAAACCGCGGCCGCAGTTATATGGCCTGACGCTTATCTTATCAAGGCAATTAAGACGTTAGCAACGCATGTAATTTTTTTATCCACGTAGGTACCTATTCCACGCGCCAAAATGATACAAGCAAGTGTAACTAACGATGTTAAGCATAACCATTACTACCGCAAAGGAGACATTTTACATGATTCACATCTTTGCGATAACAGCGTCTCGGCAATTATCACTTCTTTAAGTGTAAATGTAGATACCTATTTACCGCCCGCGCCGTTATCAAGACGTGACTGTCTCGGTTTAGTTCGAGTACGCTACGTTCGCTGATAGTAACATGTGACCTTGCCAAAGTCAGTGGCCTCTGATTTCATGTCCAAAGGTAGTCTTTACGAGTGCAAATAAGTACTATTTTTACAGGAAAATCGCCAACTTTCATATCTACACTAATATTGTAAAGAGGAAAGTTTTGTATGTGAGTTTGTGTGTATGTATGTTTGTAGTGAATAAACACAAAAACCACTAAACCGATTTTAAAAATTCTTTCACCATTAGATAGCTACATTCACCCTGAGTAACATCGGTTACTTCGTCCCAATATTCCCACGAGATCGGGACTTACGCGTGTAAAACCGCGGGACGCAGATATTATATTTAATAAATTCACTTTTATCTGACACACCTTTACCATTTGATTGATTATAAGGTAATCAATCGCTCTCTACTTATCGTGATATTGGTATTCCAGCCGCCACAATGATAAGATTACAAAATACTACATCATTTGTCTGTCTCGGTATTTGTATCATACCTAGTAGCAGTCCGCGGAGCCACCTCTAGGCTAGCGTTTCACTAATATCTCACCAGGTGGTAAATAAGGAGTTAAGATATAGCAAGCTTACCTAGGAGAAAGTTAGAAGACAAGTTCAATACTGTGCAGTATAACGAATTATTCTGGCTCATCTTTCTCAGTGGCTAAACTAGCTAACATATCAGAAACTTACCCTTAAACGACTTAAGCCTGTGTTTCGTGGCAATCAATGATCTTTCAGCACCACTCCGGGATCCTGTATGAGAATAATTAGGGCTAAAATCCAAAGACGCAAGCAACGTGATTGCTCTTAACTTTTTTAAACTCGCAAAACATGCGGCTCATGTCGTGTTTCAGTCACGACACAGTCGAAACGTCGAGGGTAAATAATAGATAAATATTATAGGACATCATAATGTTTCACACAATTAACGCCATCCTGCCGCAAACTCAGCAACTAGGATTGTACTATGGGTACTAGACAACGGATATACTACATACATAAATGTTTTTTTGTAAGTACATAGGTATATGTACAACACCCAGAACCAGAATGGAGCATTTCTGGTCAACATAAATACTTCACACTTTTTTAACTTATAGGATTTCTGTCCATCCATTCAATTCAATTCAATTCAGGGTCTAGACTAAGAAACGCGATCTAGACCCGTATTTCTAATCCCCGGCGTTGCAGCCGGGTATTCGCCCGACACGCCTCTCAGAGAAGGCAAACTTAGTATGATCGGTTATTGATGTAAATTCCAGCATCAAAACTCTATACGACAACGTGGACGTGGTCACGATCCGCGAGAACACGGAGGGCGAGTACTCCGGCATCGAGCACGAGATCGTGGACGGCGTGGTGCAGTCCATCAAGCTGATCACGGAGGAGGCCAGCAAGCGCGTCGCGGAGTTCGCCTTCCAGTTCGCCAGAGACAACAAGAGGAAGAAGGTCACGGCTGTGCACAAGGCTAATATCATGTAAGTCTTTTGTTTACCCACACTTAGGAAATGATGCCGGTAGATCGAACTTTAAACCACTTGTTAATAAAAATATTGCTTCTTTTTATGGCCTCTGCGGCCATATTTATCATTTTCAACGACATAGCTTAAGGCCCCGTGGCATTGCGGTTATCGTGACGGTCTGGTAATGTGGCTCGATTTTGGCAAACGTTTACGAATGAATTACACTTGTACTATATTAAAAACTCTAACCCTCTTACTTAAAAACAGCTGCGTAATCTATGTGTCTTTGTCTTATACTGTGACAAGAAGTTTCAAAGTTGTGACAATCTTTACATAAACTTAGTCATTGTTTATAAGTAAGGGGGTAAAATTATAGAAGGAACTGAAGAAAGTTCTTCATGACACCTTGTTTATTGTTATAAGAGCAGATATAAAGCACTTCCATAGACAAAAACTACCCCAATCACCCTTGTAACAAGTAATGTCTGCACCATGTGTCTGTCTGCACTGTGTAAGTTGTGTGCCTGTCTGAATAAACGTATTTCTTTGTTTCAATCCCCAGGCGCATGTCGGACGGTCTGTTCCTGCGGTGTTGCCGCGACCTCGCCACCAAGTACCCCGACATCAAGTTCGAGGAGCGCTACCTCGACACCGTGTGTCTCAACATGGTGCAGGACCCATCCAAATTCGACGTATTGGTAAGTCATTCTTATCAACTTGTTTGAGAGGAAAGGACACCTACTCTTTTCCCATACTGTTATTTCATCCTGACTGTTTCATCCCTGCATGAAGACATAAGAGCAAATTTGTTCATGCCATAAAACCAGATACTTACGAGAACCGAACTGGGTTTGGGATCACGATCTGTCTTAGACTGATCGCTGGCGGCGCTAAATGTGTCCCGCGACGTTAGTCACGATTCCGTAAGAATATGAAAAACCCTTTCTTATTGGATGCCTACATTATATAAAGAACACACTCTCCAAATTTCAGTTCTCTATTGTCAGCGGTTTAGGCTGAGCGTCGACCCATCTGTCAGTCAGTCAGGACAAAGCGTTTAATAGATATAGATAAATCATCGGTCCAATTTCATGTTTCTAAACTCGGATAGGATGTTTTATTCAGCCAATACTGTAAAGCGTTTTTCTTACTAAAAGATTAAACACTGCATTTTAGGTGATGCCGAATCTCTACGGTGACATCATGTCAGACATGTGTTCCGGTTTGATCGGCGGACTGGGGCTCACTGCCTCCGGGAACATCGGCAAGAACGGAGCGCTCTTCGAGTCCGTAAGTATACCGCCGACGCCGACGCCGACGATACTCTTAGCTTAGCCAACCAAACGTGGACGATAGATTGCTGAGCTGCACAGACAACAAACTTTGAGATTATTCGTATTATTGTTCAAAATTTTATTTCAACATCATTGGAATTGCAATGATACACTTTCATTCAACTGAACTGCAATCGAAACATTGACTCCAAAATGTATGGAAATGAAATTCTCCAAAGAAATTTTGTATCGAAAAATGTCATATTTGAAATTAAACATTGACTGCTATGATATTGAAATGATATTTTAGATAATGCATTACGAGATTATCTTATTCTTTGAACAATTTTGTAGGTGACAATATCCAGCAATAATTATTTATTTATTGTTTCCTATTATATTGGCGTAGCTCCAAGGCAGTAATTCCTAAATAAAGCGCGGACAGCTACTTACCAGTCAGTCTTACGCCTTCTTTCAAATCATAATCAGTCCATCAGTTTTCCAGTCCGTTATTTTAAGTTACCTACTTAGAAAAAAAAAAGTGTGCAAAAAAAAAACTAAACAAAAGTCAGTGAAAGGAATATCTTTTGCAAAAGATGTAAGTCTACATTACGACTATCTATGAATTAAATACTAACATAATGGGATTGTCTGTATGTTTACTAAACTGCATGTCTCGTTTCACGTACTAGTCCTAATTAAACTATGTGTATGTTTTACAATAACACAATGGAATTATGTGATTTGTTGAATTCAAAGATAATGAGGAAAGTGTGGCATGTTAAGGTGTTGTTCACAGAATTTATTAAAAAAAAAAAAAAAAAAAAAAAAAAAAAAAAAAAAAAATGCACGATTGTCTTGGCTCAGGAATATGGAATCATTTAGTCTTACTAGTGTTGCCGAATAATCGATAGTTGACTTTGAAAATCATCTATATCGATAGTATCAATTGTACGTATCTAAAAAATGAAGCCTATAAAAATCTACAGATTTTAGTATCGATTGTTATTGCAATATTCAGCAATAATAGAATTTGGTGCCACACGCAAAGCTGTAAGTAGATGGCGCTGGCATCAGATGTTCTTTTTTTTTCGATGATGGTCCTCCACAAATGGAAACGCCGAGTTTTATTTTTTATTATTTTGGTCTCAGACCGATATGGCCTATTTGGCGCCGAGAGTTGTAAAAAAACACCTGTTTGACAGTTCTTAATTCAAACCTAAGATTAGTCGACAAACGCCCTCTGCCGGGATAAAAAGTTAGTGTTCCTCCTCATTAAGGCAGTGTTGTTAATATTTATACTAACAGAACTCTCGATAGCCTATCGATACTATTGGTTATACCAACCACCTGGTTGGTATAACCAATAGTACCTCGTGGTTATACCTCAACTATCGATAAGCAACAACAACAACAACAAAAGTCCTATAAAATGAAAAGTAAGGAAACTAACCAATGTGATTGTGTCTTTGTCCTCGATTCAAACGCGCGTCCGTTTAGTTTTTACTAGTTCCTCAATTTCTTTTTAAACTTAAGAGGATGTCTCCATTCTCTTTCTCCATACAAACGTAGTTTACATTTTCCTCCCTGGATAAAGACATTAGAGTAAATATGTTTATGCCATAAAACTTATATCTATCATGACTATGCTTCTACCTTTTTATTTTTTTCGTTTTATTATTTTTTATTATTATTTTAATTAGAAAATAAATGAAAATAAAAAGGTAGATGCATTGTCATGAGTGTCATGACAGATATAGGTTTTATGGCATAAACATATTTGCTCTAATGTAAACTTTATCCAGGGAGGAAAATGTAAACTACGTTTGTATGGAGAAAGAGAATGGAGACTATCCTCTTAAATGATTTCCGACCATCGTATAATTAGAACTACGGGTATAGATCGCGTTGTAGATTTTTTTTTATTACCTCAACGTTTCAGTAAGCGGGTTACACCGGCCGTGGTCGCGAAAAGACTGTTTCTAGTTCCTAAATTGGCACTCATAAATTAGGACGGCTTCATTAATTTCATTATGATATTTTATTGGACTTTAATTTCCTAGTCACAAGCTCGAAAAAACAAAAACGGTCCATTTAAGATATAGACAGTTCAAAATCAAAAGCATTCTCTCGCTCACTCTCTCGCGTGAACCTTAGAACTTTTCGTTAAGCTATGTGAGCTTTTTCAAGTTATTCTAATTTCTAACTAAAAGTACATTTAACGAAGAACTTTCTCTGTTCGATAGCTACCACCTATCACCACATCGGCATATAGATACACACAGCTCAAAATCAAAAGCATTTTAGCCCGGCTCTCTCGCTTATACTTCAAAATTTTTCATTAAGCTATGAGCCTTATCAAGTAATTCTAATTTCTAACTAAACACTTTCCCTTTACATTCGATAGCTAACACCTATCACCACAAACCCAGTAACAGCCCGACTAACCCGTCCCCCGCCCGCGCCGCAGGTGCACGGCACGGCGCCCGCCATCGCCGGCCAGGACAAGGCCAACCCCACCGCCCTGCTGCTGTCCAGCGTCATGATGCTGCGCTACATGAAGCTCACAGACCACGCGGAGAACATCCAGGCCGCCTGCTTCAAGGTGCTCAAGGAGGGGCAAGTGTTGACCGAGGATCTAGGCGGCCACAGCGCCTGCTCAGCCTATACTAGCGAAATTATTAAGAATATACAGTGAGTTGGTTGCTCTTGTCTAGGATTTCAGGGGTTTCGTTGTGGAGTTTTTGACAATAATTCGTTTTGAAACTGTTGTGATGGAGTCAATCTTGTTAGTGGATGTCGAACCGGATGTCCGCTAAATTGAAAAAATGCTTATTTTTTCTTCAGGTAGATGTGTCAAATCATAGTCTACATTAAAAAAAAAACGAAGTATGTATAACTAACCACTGATTTCTGATAAGTAAATATATTTTTATTTACTTTTAATATTAGGAGTAGGATTTAAAGAACGTCTTATGTGGGAAATTTTATAATGATATTATTGTAATAAATCTATGAAAACTACGTTTTTCAATTCAAGACTAGATGTTATCTGATGTTTTGGTTGTTTGTATTTGACTCTTTTACTTCAGGGAGATGTGTCAAATACTAGTCTACGATTAAAAAACGTAGTAGATATAGATAGTGATGTAGATACTTTATCACAACCACATAAAAGGTTTTTGATCGAAACCCCTATGTAACCTGTAGATACCTAGTCCTAGTTCAATTTAGTTAAAATTGTTATTCAAGTCTACGTGATATTTATAACTAAAGCGCCACAAACCGTGGATTTACGATTTTCATCTTAAAAACGGGGTTCAATTGGGCAATATCAGTTTTTTATGATAAAATAAATAATACAACACCATTGACCATAATATATTATAAAAAAACTTATTTTGAAATTGCTCAGTACAACCCGAGTGAGAACATCTTATAGATATACTTGTTGCACCACCCGGTTTCACTCGCATAAATGCCAATCTCGTCAAAAAAGAGATAATTTCAACGCAATTGTTTCAGTAGTTTCAGCTTGAAGAAGTAACAGATAAACTTTCACATTATTTTATTAATTCATATTTATTGGATGGTCAATTGAAGTGAATTTTTACCAGTTTAATAATTACTCAAATTACGAATTAAAATCGTAAAAGTGGTTTGCGTACCCGGCGCCCAAAAAATTGAAAAAAAATACGTGTCAAAATTTAAATTTCTATCTTTTTTCTCTTCTGGTTTTTTTTTTCGAATTTGTTGGGCATCTGGTTCGACATGTATAGGTAAAGATGAACTGCCAAAGATATCGGTCGCTATTTATTGGTCATTCATTAAGCATAGATCTGTAACTGTGCTTTAAAAACGTGTGTATGGTTTATTATTTAAGTTTTTTTAATCCCATTTGAGTTTTCAAGTTAAGTGCACTAAAGAAATCTAGGACTATAGAAAAAATGCTACTTATCGTTTTAAATGTTATAGCTGCGCCTCGCGTAAGTTTTTATCTCATCAATACTGAGATAAAAGGTAGCCGACGACTTATTGGATATTTGGACCACGCTTAGCAAACGGGCGGGGGTGAGAAAAATACACGGTGCTCCGGGGAGGGGGTATTAAGCCGAAATTGGGTTGTTCTAGAGGTCTAGGCGAACAACTTTTGTTCTACAAGTTTTGGAAATTCGAAGTAGTTTTCGAAAATTTTGAGTTTAAAGTTTGCATGAAAATCAGCTATTTTTTAGAGTTTGAGGTCATTGGCGTTTAAGTGTCCTATAATTTAGTTTGGACCACTACAATTTAAACATTAATTGCCTTTTTTTTACAAAAACAGCTGTTTTAGTGATACAACTTTAAAATTTTCGAAAAAAAAAGTTCGAATTTCCAAAAGTCGTAGAATAAAAGTTGTTCGCCTAGACCTCTAGAACAACCCATTTAGGCGTAATACCCCCTCGTCGAAACACCCTGTATACAAAAATATCACTCGCGAGTGCTAACGTATTTTAATCAGAATTGGTTACATCCTAATTTTAGTTTAAAGAACTATAGACACACAGTCACAAACTTGTATGATGTGATGACAGAAGGGAAATCAATTTATTTTAATAATTCATTTTAATTTTATTTAGTTACCAAGTTATGTCATACTAGGGATTAGCTGGCACGGATATATTAACGAATTTATTTATTACTATCATTTATTTACCTGCGTAAGTCTCGATTCCGCGGGAATATTGGGATAAAAAGTAGCCGATGTGTTAATCCAGATATCTAGCTATCTGCTTATTAAGTTTGATCGTAATCGGTTTAGTAGTTTTTGCGTGATTGAAACACAAACATCTTAACTTTCGCATTTATTTATAATACTAGCGAGATTCTTTCATTCTAGTTTTAAGTTTGGCGTATTTGTTGAAACTTTCTGACTTTGGAAGAGTTTAATTTTCAATGATGCTGGGGCTTCATTAGCGGACTACGGCGAATATTCGTGTTAACGCGACGTATGTGGCCGGGTAGATCGTTGCAACGCGTAGTACTCGGGCGAAGACGATGTTTCGCTTGGGTGGCTACACCTGCGTCAATTCAGTCACGGCCGCACAACAAACTGAACAACGATGCATCGCGTCAACGTGACACGAATCTTCGCCCAACTAATGAATCCCCAGAATAATAATTTATGATATGACTCAATATACTCAAATAGTCACAAGTAAATCAAGTAAACTTGTGAAAAACAAATAGCAAAAAATGTTTGTAAGTTGTAATTCTTAACTCAATAAAATATGTTGAAGAGAATAAATATTCTGAAACCATAGTTATGTAAGGCCAAACTTTATTTATTTTATTTAGTAAAATCTTTACCATTTTTTTATTTATTTAATCATGTATGTTTATGATTAGTATGTACTTTAAAAGTATTATTGTAATTTTGTTTATAAGTTCAATTGACTACAGTATGTTTACTTGCGTCGAATGAAATTATTTTTACGTGGTACAAGTATTATTTTTGTTCCTGAATAATATGTGATTATTAATTTTATTTAGTTTTAATATGTATAAATACCGAGTTGTTTTTTATTAAAAGGTTTTAGCGGCTGTGAGTTATATTATGACTCCGTAATGTTTTTAACCATTTTATAGTAAAATTAACTAATCCACAATCAATTATTATATTAATTACAAAACATATTTCACTTAATGACTTTTTGTGCATTTAATTTAGTCATCAACATCTTAAAGAAATAATTAGCACATGCAATCTAGATGGAAATATAATCGCACTGTTGGTTACTTTTAGGCAGAAGTCAATATTAATTTAATATTAATTTTTACGTTTCAAAGCAATGACTCTAGTGCAGTAAAAAATATTTTGAAGATAAAATGCAATTCGAGTAATAGACATATTTGTTAATTTATCGAAGTAGCGAATGAGTGAAATTAAAACAAAATACGCCATATTATATTATCTACTGTGTGGGGTGACCATTTCTTTCTACTGTGCTAGAATTAGGACTTTGAAACTTTTCGCAAGTTTGTACGCCAATGACTTACTATGAATTTAGATAGCCTTATAATAAAGATAAGTGCGATAATATCAAAGCATTTTATTTATTTACCTATCTACTTTAATGATTATTTATAGATATTTGAAGGTATGTTTCAATTTTATTACACAGCGTATTTATTTGCCTGTTCAATAACAATTACTGTAGTTAAGAAACAATCATTAATGTTTATCATTATTTCCACAGGTACACGGCACAGCCCCTGACATCGCTGGCAAGGACATGGCGAACCCCACGGCTCTGCTCCTGTCCGCCATCATGATGCTCCGGCACCTGCAAATAAACGAGCACGCCGACCGCATCCAGAACGCTTGCTACACCGTGCTGCGCGGGGGCAAGTCGCTCACGGGCGATCTCGGCGGCACCGGGAAATGTAGCGAGTACACTGCCGCGATTATTGCCAACTTGTAGGCTACATTAGCTGATTTCTTAGCCTAGTTGAGCCCACTGCAGGCGAGGGACAAACCATTGGTCGGTTAATGAAGGACTGCCTGCACAAAGGAATTTAATTAGGGTAAAAAATTCCTACGTAAGTTTCATAGAATTTGTATGATGGACAAAAGAACTTCGTCTGCATTGGGCGTGTAGTCAGAAGCAGTTTTCTAGATAAACATGAAGTTGAGGTAAAGTGTGGCATTCGAGATGATTGTATCTTTGTATCAATGTTCAGGTGAATCTAGGAGATAGTGTACATAGATTAGAACCATAATATAAACCTGAGTGATTCGATATAAATCACCAAAGCTTAAAACTAAAGTATTGTATTGTAAGTAGAAAATCTGAGTCAGTATTGCCAAGCAATAATATTTTCAATGTTGTCAACTGTAAGTTGCAGTTATAGATTAATCTCAACTTGACATTTACCTTTGTTAATTTTCAATTTTAACTTAGTTATTTTTATAACCTAAGTGTTGAATAGTTAAACCTACTTATATGTTATTTATTTACACTTGATACCTTAATAAAGGTATGTAATTTACTTTAGTAACTTATTGTTATGTTATATTGTGGCGCAAAAAACATCAAAACCAATAAAATCTATTGACTTTTGAAAAAGTAATACAAAATCTACATTTCTTTTATTTTGTACTTTTCTAAAATCATTTTGGGGTTCCATACCCCCACAAGACCCCTCACCTTGATAAATAGGTAGATATACTATAGGAGATGTTTTTTTTTTTTTTTCTCTTATCTTGTTCTCTCCTGCTGCTATCTGCAGTATAGTCTGCAATGAGCAACATTATTGGCTGCCTTTGCTTGTAGTATGTCTTGAATTATGAGAGGTGTCCTGTGACCCCATTCCTCAATCTTTGTCTTTCTTTATATAAATCGATTTCGTAGGCTAGTCACACTATGCCTCTTAAGTCTGTTGAATTGTACATCTTCACTATTTAGTAGTTCATTTGCCATTTTGTTAGGGTGGTCCGTTAGTCTGCACGTATATCTACCGAAATATCTTTTTATTTCCTCTCTCACAGTTGGTAGTTGTAGGTCCCGATATATGTATCTGTTACTGACATGCCATGGAATCTTAAAAATCTTTCTGATGATCTTGGTTTGGAATCTCTCGATAATGTTGATGTTTGATTCAGCAGCGGTGCCCCACAGTTGAATGCCGTAGGTCCACACAGGCTTTAAGATGACTTGGTATACGGCGAGCTTGTTTAATTCAGATAGCTTAGATTTAGTGTCAAGTAGCCAACTCATCTTTCTGACCTTAGTGTCTAACTGTCTTCTCTTCGTCCAAATATGTTTCTGCCACGTCATCCTTCTGTCTAGGTAGATTCCTAGATATCTGGCGTCGTCTGACTGTGGTATGGGTTGTCCGTTAAGGTTGACAGGTGGGCATGTGGGTTTTCTGAGTGTGAATGTCACTTGGGTGGATTTGGTGGGGTTTACTTTTATGCGCCATGCTTCGAACCAGTCACTCATTAGATTCAGGCTATCTTGTAGGTTTTTTGATGCCATATTTCTTTCTTTGTCAGATGATAGTATAATGGTGTCGTCGGCAAAAGTGCCCGTGATAGTGTTATCTGTTGTCGGTAGATCAGCTGTGAAGATAAGATACAAGACAGGCCCCAATACTGATCCTTGTGGTATACCTGACATGATTTTGCACATTCTTGAGGTAGTCTCCTTGAATTTTATTTCAAAGCATCTATCTGTGAGGTAGGACTTTATGATCATGTAGATGTTATGTGGGAAGTCTGTCTTGATCTTGAACAAGAGTCCTTCATGCCAAACTTTATCAAATGCTTGGCTTATATCGAGGAAAGTAGCTGTGCAGAATTCTTTGCTTTCTAGGGCTTTTGAAATTGTGTTCACCGCTCGATGAACCTGTTCAACTGTTGAGTGCTGCTCTCGAAAACCAAATTGATGGTTGGGGACAACACTATTCAAATAGGGTTTTAGCCTTTGTAGGAAGATTTTCTCAAAGAGTTTTGATATGATAGGCAACAGGCTTATTGGTCTATAGGATTCCACCTCATTTGTTGGTTTTCCAGGCTTAGGGATCATAATTATTTGGGCAATTTTCCATTGTCCAGGGTAACATCCTGTTCTCAGTATTGAGTTAAATATAGCGGTGATCAGCACTATCGTTTTGTGCGGGAGAGCTTTAAGAATTCTTCCAGTAATCAAATCGTACCCAGGAGCTTTATTGTTTTTGAGTTTACGTATGTGGTACTTGACTTCCCTTGGTGAGATATTCTTCAATGGCGGTGATAATTGATAACAGGACGACAAGAAGTCATTAATCTCACCTTCACTTTTTGTTTTGGCAGTACTTGGGTTAGGTTGGAATACCCGAGTCAAATGTTCGGCAAATATATCTATAGGAGATGTAAGATATAAAACTTGCTGCTTACCTATGTAGATAACTAACAGTAAGCTATCTACATAGGCAAGTACCAAATTTTATTAAATTGATAAAATCACTTCATTAGTTTTCATAAACATTTCATTTATGAAGAAATGCGACGCGCCTCCGTGGCGCGTCGTTCGAATGCCAGACTGCAATGTAGAAGGTTGCGGGTTCGATTCCCGCCGGATGCAAGTATTTCTGTTAAATATGTTTTGTTTCCGGTCTAGGTGTTTTCTATGTAGGTATGTTTTGCAAAAAAAATCATATGTAGTATATATTCATTGTCTAGTACCCTTAGTACAAGCCTAGTGCTTAGTTTGGTGCTAGATTGTGCTGTGCGTAACGTCATTCAATATTGGTAACATTTGTGTAAGTATGTATTTTCCGGGTAATCTCTGGAACCACTGGACCAATTTTAATAATTCTTTCACCAATAGAAAGCTACATTATTGAGGAGTAACATAGGCTACTTTGAATCCCGATATTCCCACGGGATCGGGAATTACGCGGGTGAAACTGCGGGAGTCTTCTTTAATAAAAATTAAATATAACAAACATAATATTCATTTAATATCATTAAGAACTTAGCAAAGGTACAGTATGTATCCCATGATAATTAAGTGAATAAGATTTAATCTTATCCACATTATTGTTGTAAAGATCATGAACAAAATAAACATTTAAAACTATGTAGGTATCATGAAAATAAAATATAATCAGTGCCCTCATTGAGATTCAGGGATTTAAGATTCTTTTCAAACTCACCATTGGTCAAATCAAGTTTCACACATATTAACAAGGGTGGCTTTGCCTGAGAAAAGTGTATGACGGGAATTTTAGCAATAACTGACCGTGCATCAGGATTATAAAGTTCAATAGTACGTCCGATCTTGTTGGGGTCAACGTCACAAAATGCTTTTATTTTCCTCAAGGTGTTCAGTGTTAGGGAGCGGACAAGTTTCCTTCCACATTTTCCAGCATTCCAGACTGTGAATTGGCGCCACTGAGGCAAGACATTCTGTTCCAGTCTCTGAATTTGAATATTCCATATTGTTTTCCTATCTATACTAAATGTGGTTGCTCCTTCATGGTAGGTATAAATAACAAGATCCTCATTAATTTTTATCAGTTCTCCACCTCTGTCCAAGTGCTCATAGAAGAATATGAGGTCTTCAGGAGTTCCTTGACCACTTTCGTCGAACCCTCCAACTTTATTATAAACAGATTTATGACAGAACCAAGTTGGCATCAATAACGTGGGTCCGTTTGATGTGTAAATCTGAGTTTTTAGCTCTTCAGTTTTTAAGTTATTAGCCCATTTTACGAAACGTGGAGTAGAGTTCATCGGTTTCCTGATGATTTTGCTGCCTATAAGCGCATTATGATTTGAGCGGGCTACTTCCCATTGTAAACTGACACGGTTGGGAAGCATGATGTCATCTATGTCTTGAAAACATAGAAACTGCCCACTACTTTTAGCAACGGCAACATTTTTTGCTGCTCCGACGCCTTTGGAGACATTTGAATTTACTATCAGAAAGTTAATATTTTGGGCTTTAAAGTAATTAGCCCATTTCATAAGAATCTCTTGTGTTTTATCCGTACTTCCATCGTTATATACCACTATTTCCACTTTTAAATTTTCGTGAGGGTTTGTGATTATTGTTTGAGCTAACACTGATTCGAAGCACTGATCGATCCATTTTTCTCCGTTAAGGACTGGTATTATAATAGAGATATCTGCCATCCAATGTAAAAATATTTTTGTAAAACACGAAACGACACAGACAGAATGAATGAATTCTTCAAAAATAAACAAACATAAAGTTCGTACATACGAGGCTGACATTGACAGATGGATATCAGTCGAAAATATTTTTGGTTCCGTCCGGAGTAGTCGAAGCTTCGTAGAACGCTTTTTAGTTTTAATAAGTTGGTAGTCTAAAGTGCTGCCATCTATTTTAGAATAGTAGACTATCCGTAGCAAGCGACGGACTTTTTAGCCAAAATAAATATATTTTCTATAGTACCTACACTTCTCATCTACTCAACGCGTTCCCGCCAAAATCTCTATTGGGATTAAAACGTATCAGGTTTTTTTATATGGGAAGTTTCATTATTAGCCACTTTACAGGAAATTTTGAAGCATTAATTCATTCAATTTTGAAAAATACACAACAGATACAGATATAATGTACTGCAACTTTACCTGTAAAACCCACACCATTTAGGTAAAGTTGCAGTGAAGTGTCTGTCGTGTATTTTGAGCTTGAGTAGGTATAATGTATTATATATGTATAATAGGTACATATATGTATTTTCATCTTGAACAAAGTACTTTGGTAAATAGTCAAACTAGCTTTTAACAGAGCGAATGGCCTCTGGCGTCCAGTATTGCCACCGGCCGCCCACCTTCGCCCACACCGTCACACGAGCTAGATCTAGTACTATTTGCTGTGTGATTCCGGTAAAATTTTAGATAGATAGATTAACGCTTTATTGTACCAAAACACAAATTCAATTTAAACAAAGAAAAACCTTAAACGAAAGTGGCACAATGGGTTCACAGTTCATTGGTTGCTTGGAAGATGGTTCAGGAATGGGTGATGTGTTTTAATGGGAAAAATTGGTCAAGAAAATAAAATATTCAAAGTAGGTACCTAACTAAAATGTAAATAAATGCCATGAACATTATTTAGTTGGAAAACGTGTCGCAATAATAAACTCAAAAACTCTTCTCTCTTGTTCAAAAACTCAATCTTAAAATATGTTTATTCAATAGGATATCGACATAAATTGTTTTGAATCGTCAGTACCTACATATTCCAGTTTTTCTTCGGAACACGACCTCCAATGTAAAGAAGACACAAGAAAGTTTTTTTTGCAGTAATCATATTATGATTCACATTTCTGTATAAATATTCTGACGAATTTTGATTAGTGCGAAAAAAAATAAGATTAGTCGGATGTCTGGCGAACATTTACTGCATAGTTGCCGGAATTACAAATTTGTTATGGCAAACACTGTAGTGTATGTATATAATATGCACTGTACAATTTTATGATGCATGCCAATGCCTTTGTCAGTTCAGTCGAGGAGGGGATGGCGAACGGACAGACAGATTACTGAGTATTTTTTATTTACTTTAAATCTCAAAATGGGTCTTAAAGAAGCAAATATTATTTTGGAAAACCAATGGAATACTTTCTACGCAGGACAAACTGTTAACGGGCGCATCGAATACGTATTTGATAGTCCAAAGAAAGTTCGAGGTTGGTATGTTTTAAACTATGTTCCTACTTATGTACCTATATGCTGTGTTTGTGTTGAGTATTGCTCAAAGTTGTTTTTGACCATTTTATGATTCCTAGTGCGCCTCGGTGCACCAACTACAAACCAACTATAAATATAGACAATATTAACATTGTATTAAGTTATTGAATTGAATTGTTTGACAGCATTGAATAAATTGTAATTGAAATTGATAAATGTAACGTCAACAATAACGATATAATAATTATTGCATGCCCTATGGTTGAGTAAGGCGATTTTTATTTATACTTTGTAACACCAATTTATGTACCCTTATTCGCAATAAATGAATTATGATTATGATTATGATTATGACTACATAATTATTAGCAAAATTGTGCTAATTGCTACGACGAGACTGCAAAGTAAAGACACACAATACTTATTTATTACTATACTAGCAGTGCCCGCGACTTCATTCACCTTATTTTGTTGAAAATATAATATAGTTTATAGCCGTGGTCGTCAAACTGCGGCCCGCGGGCCGCATGCGGCCCGCGGCCGGTTTTTGTGCGGCCCGCGCGCAACAAAACAAGTTATATCAATAGTCAATTAAGTAAAGATTTGGGATTTTGACGCGAATTTGTATGTGTATGCTGAAGGCACGCGAGCTCTCACTGACAACATACTTGATACAAGGACAATAAAGCTACCTACATAATTAAGCTAAACCCGCGCTCGTGAGATACAAGGCTACATAAAAAATATCAAAACAGATTTGATTTTGGAAAAAGTACCTAGCAACTAAAAACGTTTACCTACAAGACTGCGCACAATTTGTTTTAACTTTATTTCCTTGGACTTATCTCTGTGAGAATTCATTTTAGAAAATAAGTTTCTTGAAAAACAAATACCGCAGTCGTCTTTCAACTAATTTAGAAGACACAATGAGGATTGCATGTAGTCCCAAAGATATCGATATACACAAGCAATAATTAAAAAGTTCAAAAACATAATTATTAAATTATTATTTATAAATTTATTTTTCTAATTATTCTAAAAAAAGCCGACTTCGAAAACGAAAACTAAAAAAAACCGTAAAATAACGCCTGAAGTTTAAAGTCGTGCAGTTTTACGTAGGATTTGTTTATAATTCATCTGCCCGACTTCAGACTTCCGAATCTGTCCTAAAGCGAGTAACCGTTTAAATAGCTCGATTTCTTCTGATTTTTGTTCGATATCGGCAATTTTTCCATGTGAATCGCACGATCGCAACGAATGGTCTCAAGCATTCACCGCAGGAGGCCGACATTAAACAAAAATCAATAGAAATAGAGCTATTTAAGTTGCCCGAAAACGCACGAGCGATTCAAAAATAAGGGTCCAGATCAGGTCAGATCCATTTCGGGCCCATTTCGAAGCTTCCCACTTTGCAATAAAAAAAAAAATCATCTCAATCAGTCAAGCAGTCTTAAAGTAATCGGTGAACAACATCCCAAAAAAAAAACATACGCGACGAATTGAGAACCTCCTCGTTTTTTTGAAGGCGGTTTAAGTAGGCAAACGCCCCTACTCTGCGGCCCGGTGCTGATACCCACATTGTCCTGTGTGGCCCTTGGCCAGAAAAGTGTGACGACCGCTGGTCTATAGCCTTCGTCAATAAATGGACTATCCAACACTATAAGAATTTTTCAAATCGGACCAGCAGCGGTTCCCGAGATTAGCGCGTTCAAACAAACAACCAAAACAAACTCTTCCGCTTTATAATATTTGTATAGATAGTATAGATTGAGGTAGGTATGTTGCAATTGCAAATAAAACTCGAAAGCGTTCGAGATTAGTTTCCAAAAAAGTAGGAGGTTATCAATTCGCTTGTATTTTTCTTTTGTTTGTATGTTACGATATCTTAGTCGTCAGAGATCCGATCGCGATGGTTCATTCACTTTATTCATTATTACAGACTCCGCTCTCCGTCTGTCTCAATCTCATGAACAGCCGTGATAGGTAGGTATATCTACTTAGAGTTGAAATTTTCACAGATAATGCATTTCTGTTGTTGCTAAAACAATACTAAACACAAATACTAAAACGAAGCATAAAAAAATATTTATGTATGGCACTTAATAAACAAACGTGATTCTGTAATAAATAATAGTACGGAACCCATTGTGCGCGAGTCCGACTAGCACTTAGCCAGTTTTAAGGGTTTCATACTACAGCTAGTACTAAGAAGCTGAAACTGCATGAATACCTATACATATTGATTACACCGTCAAGTAGTAGTACCTACTTACAATAAAAAACCATTGACCGTCAGTTAAAACTAGTTTTGACTGAAAATTTTATTATCGGTCAAAACTGGGTTTGACCAATACGCTATTTCCAATACAAGACAAGATTTCACAAAGATTTTCTTTAAAATCAGGTATTTACGTTAGATTCAAAGGTGAAGCCCGCACTGACTTTGATAAAAGTGGACAAAAAGAGACTGCTGTTGGTATTTCTGACTCTACAGACCATGAACGTAGCGCAAAAGAGGAATACTTGCATCAAGTTTACTATGTTCTAGGAAGTAAAACAGGTAAAGTAGGTACATATTACTGATTTTTAACCTTTGACCACCTGGATTTTGACAAAAGTTAAATTATTTTGCAGGGAATGAGACTGAAATCCCTGCAGGCAAGCAAGTTTACAATTTCTCTTGTACTTTACCGTCTGAACTACCTTCAAGTTTTGAAGGTGAATACGGCTATGTCAGGTACACTGTGAAGGTAACCCTCGATAGACCGTGGAAATTTGATCAGGAAACCAAGATGGCTTTCACTGTTATCAGTGCTGTCGATCTGAACCGCAATTCCTATTATAAGGTAAGTTATATGAAACTAGTAGGCCTACCTACGAATATTATAAAAGATTTGAACAAATGTTTAGATATAATAATTAATTATTATGTTTGAAGGAGGAGCCTGAAACTACCGAACCGATTGTAAATATAAATAAATATTGCAGGACGTTATTTACCTACTTACTTAGGTACTTACTTACTAACTAAGCAACTATAGCCTATTTCAGAAACTTAGATCAAGAATGTAAACGAAAATCCCATAGGTACATTTATTTGAAAGTGACAGCTCGGTATTTACTTTTTCCTTTAAAATTGACAGTTCTTTTTTTACATTTTTGATCCTTAGGTTAAAAAAATACTCCCAAGATTTGTTAACACGATGTTATTTGCAATAAAATAACATTTTAACACCATTGTATTTCAATTAATGATCATCATCTACTGTATAGAAAACGGACATTCTCCTTTTTCGCTTTCTTATTTAAGAGGCCATTCCACATACAATTGGAGAAGACATTCTGTTGCTTCTGTTGTACATCTCGGCCCCTCTCCGTGGACGTGCAAGCTCCAGTGACCGGATATTGTCCAGGGCAGATCATACCCCTCACAGTAACTGTCAATAACTCAAGCAATGTAGAATTGGAACTTGTTAAGCTGATCTTGACCAAGGTAACCAAAAACTAATATTTTTAACTCATAACTAGTTTCTAACCCCCTTACTTATAAACGATGATTAACAAATGACTAAGTTATGTAACGTTTGTTTCTGTCTGTCAACGTTGAAACTTCATGTCACAGTAAAAGCCAAACGATACATAGGTTATGCAGCTGTTAATCATCGTTTATAAGTAAGGGAGTAATTCACTAAAACGATGAATTTTTATGACGACTTGGTTATAACAAAATTAATTGTATATCTTCTAAAAATTGATGATCAATATTTTTTTACAACCTATTTTTGCACCATCATAGCACAGAATAGCACTTGCTACACACTGGTTGGATCATACATGCATAATAGGTTCAGAGCATTTATAACATAAAATGTTTATGTTATACTTCTTATCATAATGCCAGTGGCCGGTCAGTGAACTGCTTGCTAATTATATAACGCCGTTGCTAACAAATCTTGATTAAAATTAATGAAATTGTTGCTTTCATATCATTTCTGCAATGACGGATAATTGGACAGTTACAGTCGAGTCGCTAACAAACTGCCATCGCAATTAAAACTAGTCTGTCAACTTGCCAAATTGTATAACCGTAATCGCACATCGTTGAACGCAATAATTTCAATCAAAATTTATTAGCAACAGAATAATGAACAGTTAGCTGAATACTCATAGTGCGTAGTGCAAGGTAAAATGCACACGGTTTGGGTTCGGTTCCCGCTGCGCAACAAATATTTATTTGTATGATTCCTACTTTCACCCGTATTCCTTGAATTAACCCATAATAAAATTAAAAGTGGATGTGTAGACCCCACACACTCACACACCCACTTCAAATCGACACTCTAGTTGCATTTATGTAATAAATAAATCAATGCTTTAGAACTGTAACTGTGCCCAATTAATGTAATGTTAAAAACTCCTGTTTAAGGTGATAACGTACAAAGCTACGTCCCCGGGTACAGAGACGAAGACGACCCGGGACGCGCTAATCACTCTAGAAAAAGGTCCGGTGCCCCCCGGAGTGATCAAGATCTGGAACCTCTACCAGATGGAGGTGCCTCCTACACCGCCTTCCGATCTTGAATATTGCAACATCATTGATGTGCATTATTACATTATGGTTAGTATACTAAATTATGAGTTATGTTAATTTATACCATTCCCACTCTTAAAAGCTTATTTTATTCACGCTAAACAGTGAATAAAAACGACTTTTACTCACGCTGTTTGAATTTTGAATTTAGAACACAATTTACTCGTCGTCCATATAACTAAATGCATATACAACCTCCTTGCGTGAAAAAAAACTTGATACAAACTCCTTGCGCTAAGAATACTCGACATACAAATTCTTTTTAGGGTTCCGTACCCAAAGGATAAAAACGGAACACTTTTACAGATATTTTGCCGTCTGTCTGTCCGTCTGTCACCAGGCTTTATCTCATAAACTGTCATAGCTAGACAGTTGAAATTTTCACAGTAGATGTATTTCTTTAGCCGCTATAACAACAAATAGATAAAAAAACTTTTATGTGATTTTGACATAAAAACGCAACAATACCGTGATGTATTTTCACCCCTAGCACTTTTTACTATCTAGTGATGAATTGAGACTGGGGCCAGTGGTAAAATAAATTTTAACGTTCGCGTTGCGTTCACGGATTGGTTGCCGAAATTTGTGATAGTGGTACGGAACCTTCGAACGCGACGCGAGTCCGACTCGCACTTGACCGGTTTTTTTCCGCGTAGTCATGGTATAAAGTATAGTATGCAACTCTTGAATAAAGTACGGATTTAGATTGAGGGCCATGAACCACTGGCGTCGCTCAGGATTCTAAAACTTGAATCGCTACGCTCGTGATTCATCTACGGCCCTCGCACTAAATCCGTCTTTTATTCACTAGTTGCATAATATACTATTATTGTTACCATCTATCTATCCACCTTTTGTTGTGAATGTTTCAGGCGGAATGCGTAGTATCCGGAATGCATTTAGATATGGACGACTTCGAGCTAATATCAATAGGCACGGTGCCGCTGATGGGCCTGCCGGGACAAGCGGCATTCGAAAGCGGTAATAGTTTTTTCATCCCATCTATTCGAAAAGAGCTAGTCTAATCCCTGTAAACAGGACCTAAAGTAGCGCTTTGCTGGCGATGTTCCTAGCAGGCATTTTCATAGCTCATTATTGCCCTGTTAGCAGGGCAATAATGAGATTTGAATATGGAATGTGAATATTTTTAAAAAGTTTTAATTAACAAAGAGTTCCTATCACCGTACTGCGTGTCTGATAGGTAAGTGATGGGTGATAGACCGAGCAGGTTAAGCAACACATGTGTCTGATAGGTGAGCGATGGGTGTTCGACCGTACAGGTAGAATATTGGTAAAATGGAGGGTTTTGGTAGAAAATGGTAGGTTTTGGTAAGAAATGGTAACGTTGGTAGAAATTGGTAGGTTTGGTGAAAAATGGTAGGTATTGGTAGAAAATGGTAGTTTTTGGTAGAAATGGTAATTTTTGGTAGAAAATAGTAGGATGTAGTAGAAAATGGTAGGTTTGGTAGAAAATGGCAGGTATTCATAGAAAATGGTAGGATTTGGTAGAAAATGGTAGGTTTGGGGAAAATTGTAGTTTTTGGTAGAATCGGCAGTTTTTAGTAGAAAATAGTAGGATGTAGTAAAAATGGTAGTTATTGATGGAAAATGGTAGGTTTGGTAGAAAATGGTAGTTTGGTAGAAGGCAGGTTTTGATAAAAATTGGTAGTTACTGTCAGACGGGAATAATGGTCAAAGTACGTTACTCATTTTCTCATAGAGGGTGATGAAAAGTAGAATGTTCACGTCGGGAGCAAACACTATTTTTCGCTCGAGTGAGATACTTTGAATCCCTCGATTTGCTCAGGATTCTACTAAAGAATCCCTCGCTCCTCTCTGGATTAAAAAAAAACTCTCGCCGTAAAAATAGTCTTTTCTCCCTTGGTATACAATCTACTATTACACACTTTTTAGAGGGATAGTATCTACCTGATGCCTACCATAAATTCTGCAACGGTCTAAAATTTTGACTTGTACAAAATTTAAACCGTAAAATAAAAATAAATGCTAATTACAAGATAACAAAACCGTCATTATGAAGTTTAAATCATGTAGTACACGTATTGAACTAAGTTCACTTCATATACTTTTATTAGTCACTTATAGGTGATTAATACCTATGATTTATCTAATTGTTAAATTTAGAGAAAAGTTTCTATCGAGAAAATTTTCAGAAATCGTGTTTTCACATCAAATAATATATTATTATGGCGAAGCTGCGAAGTAAACATCCTCGAATTTAATAAGTAGGTACTGTTTGTTAAACTAATTGTTCTTAATAAAAGTCAAAGAAAAATTGGCCATAAAGGTACTTGACCAATTGCCATAATTTTCACACGGAACTCTATAACATTATTCTCTTTACCACTTCCAGCTCAACCAGTATACAAGGAGTCTGCGTACACCGCGTCCACAATCCAAGACCGCGGCGACAACGCTCACGTCGCGATCAAAGGACCCAACAATTTCGCGCCATACTATCCGACATATGCTGCCGTCCAGCCGCCACC
Source organism: Idaea biselata (assembly GCA_958496205.1). Lineage (NCBI taxonomy): Eukaryota > Metazoa > Arthropoda > Insecta > Lepidoptera > Geometridae > Idaea > Idaea biselata. The sequence goes on along the minus strand of OY292403.1, from coordinate 8,032,150 downwards.
TGCACCCCTATCTAATTATATGGTTCAATCGGATGCAGAGTAACTTCAAACAGTATAAATTACGCACACAAATTATAAATGTAAATGTATATGATATTTTCTATAAAGTTTATAAACAATAGGTATAGGTACAGATTGTCTTTTGTTTCCGGCCACATTTTTTTATATCATTATTTCTGTCGTTTTTTTTATTTCGTTTCGATTCTGATTGGTGATGTCTTTTTGTTTCTGTCGCTCCAGAATGAGAGCACCAATCCGTGGCTGAGTAGGGGACGATGCCCGACAATGAGGTTCGGACTAGCGGGTGCTGTTGCTGCTCTCACGCACCTTGCAACCAAATTTCAAACTTACAAATCAAATTTTTCTTTAAAAATCTCTCATTTCCAAGAATTTTTCGCCTAGACGTCTATTCACGATCGGAAATCTATTTTATCATACCTACATGGTTATTGTGAGAAGGTTATTTGTGTTTCGAATGTTAACCATCTGAAAAATCGCCTCATTTTATTGAAATTTAAAAAAATCCGGAGATTTACCGATATTACCAAATTCAGCTCCGGTCAAAATCCGGAGATAAACCTAAAAACCGGGGATCTTAGAGCAAATCCAGATGTCTGGTAACCCTAGCCGAGTGGCTTCGGAACCAGAGATAAGTATAAATTTAATTATTTCCGGTTGCGAATCGAAGTTGGTTTTATAATATTGGTAAAGAACTGAACGTCAAAAGTGCTGCCATCTATTGTCGAGTAGATTAAGATTTCTGACTTTGACAAGTGACATCCTTGCATTGGTTTCCGTTTCGGTCGAGGAGGGGGCGGCTGTCGAACGAACTTGGAAGTTGTGTTTTTATTTTTTGGATTTTTATAATAATTTCACGAAATGGGTCTAAAAGAAGCAAATATTATTTTGGACAATCAATGGAATACTTACTACGCAGGCCAAACCGTTAACGGGCGCATCGAATACGTGTTTGATAGTCCAAAGAAAGTGCGAGGTATGTGGCTCAATCAAGTTTGTTTTAGTATTAGTACCGTGACTCATAGCTACAATTAGTTAGATTAGCAAAAGAAGCTCTTAATTTTATTATCCTGTATATATTTGTAACTTGTAATAATCGTTTATAGTCTTTAATTTGTTTTAGATAGTTTTGAGATTATTTTTTGTGCGTAATCTATAGTGCTATTACAATCATAAAATACCTAATACTAATATTCTTTTTAAATCAGGTATTCACGTCAAGTTCAAGGGTGAGGCACATACCGAATGGTATGAAAGTGAACAGAAAGAGACCTCTGATGGTAAAACTGAATCGACCGACACACAACGCACAGGAAATGAGGAATACTTTCAACAGACTTACTATGTTCTGGGGAGTAGTACTGGTAAAATACTGCTAATTATTGATATATTATGTGCGGTCAAATCCTGAAACCTCGAATCATAGATTTTGACCATAATTACTGAATTTTTTACTCACAATTTGTAAACATATCTACATTTTTTCTCTGGGTCATCATAATCCCAAATTTCTTAACATTTCGACTACATTTTCTATTTAACCATTGATTTTGTTGAATAAGACCTGGGAAAAATGTTATTATGGTACTGAACAGATTAATTTATTTACAGGAAGTGAAATTGAAATTCCTGCTGGCAAGCAAGTTTACAATTTCACCTGTACTCTACCCCCTGTACTACCTTCAAGCTTTGAAGGTGAACACGGCTATGTCAGATACACTGTGAAAGTTACCCTCGACAGACCATGGAAATTTGATCAGGAAACCAAGATGGCATTCACTGTTATCAATGCTTTAGATCTGAATCTTAACCCCTCTTATAAGGTAAGTTAATTAGTAGGCTGGTGCAGCCACCTTGACTTGTAAACATCAAGTGAAATGTATCCTCTAGGTGAGCTTGCTACAACCTAGACCATATTACTTACTATCTCATCTCTAAATTATTTAAAAAGCCTGGTAAAAAATAACTATAATATCACTTATTGAAGGAAACGGCAGAGCATTACTTGACAATCTATAATTTTGTCTGTAAAATAAAGCTGGAATAAAATTGACATTCTAAATTAGAGTTGGCCACTGGATTAAAAATTATGCTTCTGTATTTCTTGTAAAAAGTGTTTTCCATGCATTTTTGTTATCATTGTGGGTTTCTGCATGGGGTTAAAAGCTTACTCTGGGTCACCAGCCATTTAGCTTCACATGGGCCACTGTACAGGTACCTAAGGCTAAATCTCTAAAGAGGATATTATTATGGTATTCTCCATTCCTTCTTCTGCTTTTAGGCGCCAATCCGCATACAACTGGAGAAAACATTCTGTTGCTTCTGCTGCACATCTCTGCCCCTCTCAGTGGATGTGCAAGCCCCAGTCTCCGGGTATTGTCCTGGACAAGTCATACCCATTACAGTTGATATCGAGAACAAGAGCAATGTGCAGTTGCATCTTGTTAAAATGTTCTTAAGAAAGGTAAGCAAAAGATAGAACTTTTTAATTAATAATAAGGTGTAAACTCTGTAAGCCTCTGTGTAGAAAAGTTTTACCTCATCTTTTCCCGTGAGTGAAGTATAAGGTGACCGAGGGATCTTGGGTGAGACAAGCAAAACAGGAGTTCCCCCGAACAGTGACGGGTAACCTATTGGGTCCCAAGGAGGATTGGAAAACCTTGCTAAATCTATTGACAATAGGGAATATAGTAGTATAAATATATTGATATGTTTGTAATGAAAAGACTCTGTGGTAGACAAGGTGACAATTTGGGTTATCAATATTTTTGTATGCAATGATGCAGTTTCTATTTGAGTAGGTACAATGTAGCAAGATTGTTTTGAGTCATAGTGTTTTCTGTAGGTGTATATGTAACTGCTTGAATCATATCCATGAATAAGTCATGGACTTTATACTTCTCATCTAAATGTTGCTGGCTATAGTGGAATGGCAGATGGAAAGGGAAAATAATGTTGTTTGTATGTAAGATTAGATTTCCAGCATGAAATAAATATTTCTAAATTTGACAATCAGTTGTAAAACTATTCTGGTAAATGACGTTCAAATCGTGCCTTAGGTGAAAAACAAAATATTTCTAGTAGAATATTTAAAACATTCAAACCACATTATAGGTGGTAACGTACCGAGCTACGGCCCCCAGTACAACAACCAAGAAAGTGAAGACCGTGGTGCTGACCGTGCAGCAAGGCCCCGTGGCCGCCGGCGAGACCAAGCGCTGGGCTCTGCAGATGGAGGTGCCTCCCATACCGCCCTCCAACCTCGTCAACTGCAGCATCATCGATCTCGATTATGACTTTAAGGTTAGTTTACTGTTAGTTACGGCGAACTTTTACTTGTTTACTACATATTATAAATTAGAGTAAAATAAAAAAATTCGGCCAAGTGGCCTATTACTACTACTCTACTCTACTACTACTCTATCCTACTACTACCCTAATACTAATCTATACTAATATTATAAAGAGGTAACGTTGGTAACATGTATGTGTATGTATGTATGTATATTGGGGGTAATCTCCGAAACTACTGGACCGATTTCAAAAATTCTTTCACCATTAGAAAGCTACATTCACCCTGAGTAACATAGGCTACTTTTAATCCCGATATTCCCACGGGATCGGGACTTACGCGGGTGAAACCGCGGGAATCTGCTAGTCTCTAATACAATGTCAATTTCTACATACAAAACTCCCGTTGGGGCGACGAGCGACGGGTGTAGAAATTGACACGTCCCGTCCGGGAAACGTTACGTATGCAGAGACCTTAATATTACGAGTATAAAGAGGAAAGATTTGTATTTTTGTGTGTGTCGTATGTTTGTTGTAATGAATAAACTCAAAAACTACTGGACTCATTTCAAAAATTCTTCCACCAAAAGAAAGCTACATTATCGAGGAGTAAAGGCTACTTTTCATCCCGATATTCCCACGGGATCGGGACTTACGCGGGTGAATCCGCGGGACGTAGCTAGTACTATATAAAGGCCGATTCTACTCATTCTATTAAACCTAAAACACAAACAATGCTGTTTCGTCGACCTAACCATGTTAATGATACTACACTAAAACCAAGGCAACAGACAAGCTTTGTTAACTATAATAGCTAGGTATTCATTCAGCTATAATTTGGAAGTCATGATGTCATTAAAGTCAAGGCCGGATTTATTTCACAGTGCCTATCTAGTATCACAAGGTTCGATGGCAAGTTATAAAAAACGTTTTACGACAATCAGATTCAAACTGGTTTAAAAATAGTATATGTACCTCTTATTTCTTACCTCGTATTATGTACCTCCAAAAGTATTTTTAATTATAGACTACGATCTAACGTTTTGGTTCTTTGTATTTGACATTTTTCTTTAGGAAGATGTGTCAAATCGTAGTCTACAATTAAAAAAACCGGCCAAGTGCGAGTCGGACTCGCGTACGAAGGGTTCCGTTCCACTATCACAATTGGATACGAAACCCTAAAATGAACACAAGACCAACCAATCCGTAAACGCAACGGGAACGTTAAGTCTATCACTCTATCAGTAGATGGCGTTAGTGGTAAAAATACATTGCGGTAATCACGTTTGTTGTATGGGAGCCCCCCTTAAATATTTGGTTTATTTTGTTGTTAGTATTGTTGTTGAAGCGGCTACCGAAATACATCTTCTGTGAAAATTTCAACAGTCTAGCTATCACGGTTTATGAGATACAGCCTGGTGAAACTGGTGATAGACGGACCGACAGCGAAATCTCAGAAATTGGGTCCCGTTTTTACCCTTTGGGTACGGAACCCTAAAAATAAACTATAAGTAACTACACAATTTGCACCTTATAACTACACTACTTTCTAACCTACTTCGCAAACAAAATGATAAGCATATTACATCAATCATCGTCGTGCTAGTTACGTCATGTCGTCGGCCAATTTCTACGGAAATATTTTATCGGCGTCGGCCGCAAACATGCCTAAGTCGTGTTAAATGGTGAGATACTGATGCAGAGATTCGACGCCGGTAGACTAATTGGTAAAGTCATTGCTCCCGGATTGCGTTGTGTTTTTGCAGAAGTATTTTTCCTTTAAAATATTTCTATAGAAGCCCAGTACAGGCTTAAGCACTTAAAATAAAAATTGATTTTTTACGTTAGTCAAACCACCTTTGGTCTCCTAATACAGATTTTTGAAAAGTCCTTTTTGTTTGCAAAATCTATTCAACATTCATCTATCTTCAATCATCAATCATTTATCCTACTTTACTTACCTAAGTTGTAATAGATGAAGCAATACTTGCGAAAATACAGCGTATGAGTCACCGACGCCGGTAGACTAATTGGTCAAGTCGTGCTCCCGGATTGAGTAAGATGCGGGTTCGAATCCAGCCCTGCGTCTATCGTGCGTAGTGTTTTTGCAGAAGTATTTTTCCTTTAAAATATCTCTATGAAAGCAGAGTGCAGGCTTATGCACTTAAAATAAAAATAGAAGTTTTACGGAAACCAAACCACGTTTGTCCTAATACAGATTGGTGAAAAGTCCTTTTTGTTTGACAAAATCTATTCAACATTCATCTAACATCCATCATTCATTTATTCTAACATGCCTAAGTTGTAATAGATGAAGCAATACATGCGAAAATACAGCGTATGAGTCACCGACGCCGGTAGACTAATTGGTCAAGTCGTGCTTTCCGGATTGAGTAAGATGCGGGGTTCGAATCCAGCCCTGCGTCTATCGTGCGTTGTGTTTTTGCAGAAGTATTTTTTTTTAATATTTCAAAATGTAAAGTTTATTATCTGTGACTGTGTGTTGATGGCCGGACGACTTGGTTA
>OY292403.1:7827130-8026115 GCA_958496205.1 Idaea biselata | reverse complement strand
GAGAATCATATTGAAGTAGCTCAGATTATTATTCAAGAGCTACTAGATCAGCAGGTATGTGGTTTTATATTGTATGTATTATTTAATAGTAATATGCATATTGTATAGCAACAAACGCGCATTAGGCGTGAGTGTGAGTTTCTTGTCACTTGAAAAGAGATTTTCAAAACATGGTATGAACTTTTTTCGTTCATTTATACATAATGCCACTATCATAGATATCATAATAAAATATGGTAGGTATATATGAGTTCAGTGGCTACTATATCGGAAACTTCATATGCATAAGCCCATAATTGAATACATTCTATATCTTTACAAAAACTACAATAAGCAAGTGTAGTTAGACTTATTACGTTAGGTGCAGTGTAAACTCTAACGAATCTCAAGAGACCGAACATTTTTTATATCGTTGAATCAAGAGTGAAGGATAGGATTTTTTAATTCCTAACAGTTTCAACATTATTTTGCGACTGATAATACGATAGATACCTGATGTGTTTATTTCGAAGCCATAATTTTCAAGCAAGCAAGGGCATATTAAATATCATATTTTCTTGGTGCATGTCACAGATGCTGGTTTGTGGTCCACGTCTAATATGTTTAATTATTGATATAATTGAAACCTTTATTTTTTCACTTTTCAGTCTGTGCCTACGGATTTCATTTGCCGACCTTGTTGGCAACGAGCGGAGAGAAATTACGAGAGAAACTTGCGAGAAGCGCGTCTGGCTGATAACGACGACGACGACATACAAGCACAACTTGTTGAAGACAATTCATCTTCCACTCAGCCCTCAATAATTACTCTGCCTGGATTCGTGCGTACTCCGAATACAAGGCGAACTTGTGTCTTTCAGCATTGTGAAAATATTTCCAGGCATCGAATTCCGGATAGCATTGTACTTAGAATGCTTAGCCGGTACAATTTATTATTGACGGAAAACAGCCGTGTTTGTGATGAACATTTGCAACAAGATTTATGGTACCTGCTTGCCGTACAACAAAATAATATTTCCGAGTTCAGATCAGAACAAATAGTACGAGCATTATCAATATTACAAGCTCATGTGACTACAGAAGTTCTAAACTTCGAGCACTACGAAGTAATAGATGACAATGAATTCCATACTTGGACAGGCCTTACTCATGCACAGTTTGCTGATCTGCTGATCAAAACCAGCAGTCTCAATAATAATAAAAACAAAAAAGTTATATTAGCAGCTGTATTGATAAAACTACGGACTGGGGATTCGAACGCTCGATTAGCTTCAATTTTTAGAACAAGTGAGTCCACTTTTGCACGCATGCTTAAAACTGGTCGTACGGCTTTGGTACAAGACTTTGTCCCACTACATTTGGGGTTTGATCATTTAACCCGCGAAGAAGTTGCCGAAAGGAATCTTACAGTACCGGAGGCACTATTTGGAAATCCTGATAGCCCTCTAGCGGAAAGAAAGGCGATAGTCATCTGTGATGGCACCTACATATACTTGCAAAAAAGTTCTAATTACTTTTTCCAGAGAAAGTCTTATAGTCTTCATAAATTCCGGAACTTACTGAAACCTTTTTTGATTGTCTGCTGTGATGGACACATAATTGACGTATCTGGACCTCATGCTGCCACCACATCTGATGCTCAAGTTATGAACAGTATAATCAATAATGAAACTGATGGCGGCGATGGTGTATTCAATTGGTTTTTTAGACAAGGTGACGTTTTTATTTTGGATCGCGGATTCAGAGATGCCATTGCCCCTATGGAGTCACTGGGATATTCGGTACATATGCCACAAACCAAGCTTCGAAACGAAACTCAATTAACTACGATACAGGCAAATAAATCCCGTCTTGTTACAATTTGTCGCTGGGTTGTGGAAGTAGTTAATGGACGATTTAAACGGGATTTTCGGTTTTTGAGAAACGTTAACATAAATCGTGCTCTACATTACATGTTTGATTTTTTCAAAATAGCAGCCGCTATCATCAATGCATATCATCGCTTGATAGAAGACAACATTCATGCCCAATCGTTTTTGGCCATAATAAATCAAAGGTTATCGATGCCCAATACGCTAGCTGATATTATTATAAGACACAACTACAATCAAAAACGAGCTTCATTTCGCATGATGTCAGCTGAAATGCCCGAGTTCGACGAGTTTCCGAGGCTTACAGAAGAAGACCTAATATTATTTAGTTTGGGCATTTATCAACTCAAACAAGCCAGAAGCTATTACGGCGAGCACCTTAACCCAAATGGCGTCTTCACAATCGAGCTCGGTGACAGAATTCCCACTCGACACACCAGAGAGTTAGGTGAAAATATAACAATCATAAGAGGTAGAATACAATCTCGCCACGTTCGGGTCAGAAAATACTATGTATATATTGGAATAAACTCAACACTGAGTGGTCGTGATGCCATAGCGCATTATTATTGCAGTTGCAACATTGGAAGACGAACGGTGGGCTGCTGTTCCCACACTATGTGCATAGTGTGGTATATGACATATGCAAGACATGCAGAACCCCGCATAAATCCTCCTGCATTAGGTTTAGAAAATGTTATAGTAAGATCTGCGGAAATATAATTGTAATTAATGACGAATAAAGCAATATTTAATAATAATAATCATATTTTTTAATAAGTCTGCCATTTTTACATGTTTGTTGAACATTGTTACGACAGGCGCCATATTCCCCATAGTTCCCCCCAGTATCCAATCCACTACCATCCCATTTCTACAGCCCAAGTAGTTTCACCCGTAGTTTATTCATAGTTCTATCCGACCCGGGGTTGTCCTTGGCTGCATTTTATAGTGCAGACAGTAATAATCGCCGTATAGGTGTCCAGCACAACTTTTTACATTAAAATGTTACTTAAACGGGCCTCTACGTGTTGGCTTCGGCCCCACGCACGCCTTCCAAAGGTCCGGGTGCTCCATAGCCCCGAGTATCGGAAACGGTAACAACAAATAATAATAATATAAATCCTTATAAACATTCAATGATTACAAAAGTCCATATAATTAACAATTGCAGGAATCACATCTAACACGTCTGATTTGTTATACTAGGTTTTAATAGGCATAATTTTAATTAGTAGATTTAAGTTGATTTACCTATATAAATAAAGAGAAGAAAAAAACGTCCAGACGAATTTAAAAATGCAATAATTTAGAATTTCTATATCAAATAACTTTAAAAAAATTGATCATAGCTTTTAGTTGTCAAAAGAAAAAATGTTTAGAATGTCATTCCCTAAAATATACATACATTTTTTTTTGTTGGCCGGCACTTTTTTTTTTGGGTACTTTTTGTATGCAACTTGAATGATCTCCTTTCGAATAACCTTTTTTTACCCATCACAAAGACACCCTCCAAATTTCATCTTTCTAGGGCCAGCAGCAGTTTAGGCTATTATTATTATAGTTCAGTCAGTCAGGACTTTGAATGGAATTTGTAAAGGTTATATCTATAGACTAGCTGTATCCCACGGTTTTACCTGCACAAGTCTCAAATCCCGTGAAAAATTTCAGAAATCCTTTACTCATTTAAAGATAGTCTCCAAATTTCAACCATCAGTCAGTCAGGACAAAGCATTTTATATCTATAGATTTACCTCAAGAGAACCTGATGCGGTTCCTCATCGACGCCAGGTTTCTCCAGGTCCTGGAATGTGGCGTCGACGTTGTCTCTCCACAACTCCTCGAGCCGGCCGATCTGCTGCGGCGTCACTTGCCGCGCGCGCATCTGTTCCGTTTCAGACGGGACTTTCACCAGCCACGAGAGGAACGCTCGGTCAGCTGGAAGTGTTATTGGAAAACTTACTTGAGAATCTATACTAATACTAGCTGACCCGGCAAACGTTGTTTTGCCTTATAAATTATAGATAGTAGCCGATTCTCAGACCTACTGAATACGTATATAAAATTTGGTAAAAATCGGTCGCGCCGTTTCGGAGGAGTACGGTAACTAACATTGTGACATGGAAATTTTATACATTAGAAGATTATGAAGCTGAAGAGTTTGTTTGTTTGAACGCGCTAATCTCAGAAACCGCTGGTCCGATTTGAATAATTATTTCAGTGTTAGATAGTTAAAAAAATAGGGGGACGAAGTCGCAGGTCTCGGCAAATAAGTTAGATTTTTTTTACGTGGATGGGGAAAATTCGTGCAGTACATTTACATGCCACTTCTATGAAAAATCGACTTCGGCGCATCCGCAATTTTTTTCAATTTATTTGCCGGCTAATTACTGTATAAATGTACTAGATGCGCCCCGCGGTTTCACCCGCGTAAGTCCCGATCCCGCGGGATTTACGGGATAAAAAGTAGCCTATGTGTTATTCTAGGTGTCCAGCTATCTATATTCCAAGTTTCATCGCAATCGGTTCAGTAGTTGTTGCGTGAAAGAGTAACAAACATCCATCCTCACAAACTTTCACATTTATAATATTAGTAGGATTAGTATGTGTATGGTGAACCATTAATTTAATTTTCAACTCTATTTTATTTTGCTGGAGTCTTACGCAGCGTACTACGTGGGCGATCGAATGCGAACGCGAAGCGGCGCGGTGCGGCGCGGAAACAAGGAACAGTCGATAGCTATTGAAGTGTCCTACGTGACCAAATGCACGTAAAGTGCGATGCGGCGCGACTCTCGACTGTTCCTTGTTTCCACGCCGCACCGCGCTGCTTCGCGTTCGCATCTGATCGCCCACGTAGTATGCTGCGTCAGTTAAAGGGGCTTTGGGTATGGAACCCTAAAATACAGTGGAATCCATTTATATTGCCTTTGAAGGGAAGTAAAAAAACACGTCAGACTAAGCAGACACCATACAAAGAATAAAAAGTTAAGAAGTAAACAATGTTGCATAATGAATGACGTTGTGATGTTTTAGGTTAGGGTAAATTTTGGGTAACAAAAAAATACTAACCAATCAACGGTTTCCATTGTTCTTGGTCCCAGTTCATGTCCTTTAAAGAACTCTGAGCTGCACATGGTTGGCTAGAAACAAATATTTGTTGTGTGAACATTTCATTTATTATTTAATAGCAGATTCCCGCGGTTTCACCCGCGTAAGTCCCGATCCCGTGGGAATATCGGGATTAAAAGTAGCCTATGTTACTCAGGGTGAATGTAGCTTTCTAATGGTGAAAGATTTTTTGAAATCAGTCCAGTAGTTTCGGAGATTACCCCAATATACATACATACATGTTACCATATTACCAATGTTACCTCTTTATAATATTAGTATGGATTATACTTTTTACAGAACAGTAACGCATTGATAAGCGCATAAATACATGTTGGAACACACTTGAAACCTTGAATAATAAATAATAAGACAACTGGTAGGTATCTCATTAAATATTATTTACGAAAGAAATAGAAAAGACATTTTTTTAAATATCGCAGTAATTTCAATTCTATTTTTTTTGGCAGCCTCTCTGGTGCGTCAGAAAGGGAAAGCTATGATGCAGAATGTTGCAAGTTCGAATCCCGCCAGGGACAAGTATTTTATTTAGAGTAATTTTAGGCGAAGATTTATATAATACAATATATTACACAATAGCATGCAGTATTTTTTTCTACAACTCTTGTGAGTATTTTAAGACTTACAGTATGTATTTGTTATCTAAAAATATGAATTACCGGCACAGCAGCACAACAACAGAGTCAGCTTTAGCAGGAATAAAGCCCAGAACGAACACATTCCTCGCTCCACAAGAGTAGCACTCCAACAAAGTTTCACCGAGAGGCCCGTCTCGGTGCAGTGCAGCCTCCTTGTGCTTCGCCCTCACTAAGTGGTTGATAATGTGGGAACCGGAAGTATTGCCCCGTCCATTACAGAACCTGAAAGTAGTTTCATGCTTGTTCACATTTTTAATTCGTAGCATAACCTTAAGATGACGAATTTGTAGATTTGAATGCAATATATCTCAGTTATTCAAATTACTAAACAATTTTTTTGCCTTCGTTTTGGTAGTTTTTTTTACACAATTATAAAAATTAACTTTTACAAAAAACAACTTAATAATAATATATAGTTAAGTTAGTTAGTTAGTTATATAATATAGTTTAATAATAAAATTTAACAATAAAGTAAATAATAATCATTGCAATTTTGGAACCTGCGTAGACAGGAATGTTTTTGATAACTGTTGTGTTTTACACTACTATAATAAAATCCGATGATAATATGTAAAGAACAAGCTTTATTCAAGAACGCGTCATTCCAACTGACTTCACATTTGTTTTTTATAGAGAACCTATTACAAACCTCCTTACTACCTCCATAGTCCAAACATAACAATAACATTTTAATAGTTTTTAATAATAAGACGGTAGTCTCACTGTAACTTTTTTAATACATTAGAATGACAAATCACATCTTAGCCTATCCTGAAGAAGAGACCTGGAAAGGTCTCGAAACGTTGAGCGTTGTAACAATGCTAAAAGTAATAAAAACCACGCGATTCAAACCGAAAAATGTCTTTAATTTCAATACAACATCGCGAAAACAGAAGAAGAATCTAAAAAACAACTTATTAAAAGTAAAAATTTTCATTTTACAATGGGATGTATTTGACCATTGGTTTTTCCTATATTTTGCACTTCATATTGGTTACCTACAAAAGTTTTATCTGGTTAGCAATAATATAATGAATACTAGCTGTATCCCAATGTTTTACACACACAAGTCCCGATCCCATGGAAATTTCCGAATATGCTTTCTTATCAGATGCCTACATCACATAAAGAACACACCCCCCAAATTTCAGCCCTCTACTATCAGCGGTTTTGGCTGTGCATTGATCAGTTTGTATGAAACATCAATAGAAGAATGTAGTAAAAGTCTACAGACAACCAAAATATTTTAGCTAACAGAGTATGCAATTAAGGAGCCTGACCATACAGGGAGACTGTGTGAGAGACCCATTGTTATTATTTTCCATCCTTACAACTCACATGCAACTTTATAGACAGGAAAATCAACTTGATTCATTTTCACCTTAATTTGGAGCTACCTACTACTACATAAGTACAAAATATTAACCCTGAAAGATTCACTAAATGTTTCATAATAAGTTTTCTGAATCTTATTGGAAATTAACAAGACTTGTAATTTTATTGGCTTTGTTATGTCATCTAAATGGCTAACCTAGTTGTAAGTTATTACTGGATAACAATCAGAGTCAGCTAAGTATCTAATAAACTCTGTTATTTTGGTAATAATAAAAAAATAACTAGGTACCTTTTCGGTAAAATGATAAAATACTTACCCAGAGGTAAGTTCTATGTGAACAAGTAAATAATTTGAGCAATTTACGGTACATACCACTTATTGCATATATTGCACATGACCACGGTGGCCGGGTCGTGGATCCCGCAGTACTTGCACGCGTGGTCTGGCAGTTCCTTGCTGCTGTACAAAGCCTCATCTTCTTCCTCAAATTGTAACTCCGCTATCGCATTAGTTACACTCGAAACCTTAGATGTAAGATCAGAACGACCTAAGCCGTTCACCTGCATTAAAAAATAGCAGTTAAACATGATGTTTCGAGCTAAAATTCAATGTTTTCGCTGATGATTCATAGGTTAAGCGAACCAATAACAAATAACTTTTTATTTACCTGGTTGGAAGTCGAGAGTCCATGGTCATGTTGAGACGCCTGGGTCTGACTTTGTGATGGTAGTGTGAAGTCAGTAAATTCGAATTCTGAACCCTGGGTATCAGCTCCGATAAGATCTGCTTCCTCAGTGTCCAAAAACGTGAGCGTTTGAGAGCTAGGACCGTATGCGTCGACGCTCATTTTTTTTTCCTGTTATATAATTACAGGGATCGAAACCTATAAAATACGTCAAAAAGAAGTAGCTAACACTATTTTAACGCACTACATGTAACAGCCACGCATTTAAAAATATCAAACGACAGAAGAACATTGAAAAATCGCCATGTTAGCACATGGTTTGTTTTCCATTACAAAACCTTCCAAAAACATCAAAGATGTACATTGATGTCGTTGGTTAAAAAATATATTTTAGCGAATAAAATCAGAGCATTGCTATGTTTGCTACGTAAGTGATAGAACATCCAATAAGATTTTTTGTACTGTCCAACGAAATCAAACTTTTTCAAGTGACGTATTTCAAATCCATAGACAACATTCCTGCTTTTTTTTCGGCATCCTTCGTTTGACTCGCAGTCTTTTGATCCAATCGTTATATAGTCTTCGCTAGATGGGAACATTACTTAAACTACAGCTACAGTATATAAAGGCAACTGTAGCCGGGGCGCTCCTATTAAATCTATTTTGTTTTATTTTAGTGTTTTTACAGTGGTGCGATTTATTGGTCAGTCTCTAGTGCGAGTTTTTTCGTATAGGAAAGTTGAAAAGCGCCTCTGGTGGAAGTAACGCGAAGCGTCAACTTCCTATTCGATTTTCAAGTAGTTTACGTAAAAATGCACTAGGGGCACCATTGGGCACACAATAGGGGCTAGGGACTGGTCTATCTAACCCAGGGGTTCCCTAACTTATTTGAGTCGCGCCCCCCTTTCGACCATAAAAAAAATCCGCGCCCCCCCCCGTCCTTCAGTCCAGATTATCAGGTCAGGATAAAAAAGTGTTCAAAATAAGTATTTTTATTGCTCATTAAGTTTTTTCAGTCATACAAAAGGTATTTGGTTAGTTGTATCAAATACCTTTCGTAAGGGTCACCTCACTGGCGCTATCAAAGGTATTTGGTCACTGCCAGCCTAGAGGCTGGTATTGGCCGACTGAGGAAACAATATTAAACATTGGTCGTATCGAGCCGTCTGGAATGCATTCTCTCAGCGATCGCAGATATGAACTGCACGCACAGGTGGCCCGCGCCCCCCTTGAAATATGTCTGCGCCCCCCAGTTAGGGAACCGCTGATCTAACCAAACGGGATATTTTTTCCGGAAAATAGGCATGTCAGATATTTTAGACTATGTCACTTGTTATAAGATTAGCTGTTTACCCGCGTAAGTCTCACGCAGGAATATCGGGATCAAAAGTAGCCTGTGTCCATAAAATACTACTTTATGGACTACTACTAATAGAATCGGCTCTTGAAGAATTAAGTACAGATTAATGGAGCACCTGAAACCACATTCTCATCAGAAACTCTTCAATGATTTAAGTTATGGTTATAATTTTGATGATTTTATAGTGGTAGTCGAAAGTGCACTAATAAAAGGATGAAATCTTTTTTCTTTTTGAAGTCGGTTTTAATTTTATAATATTTTTTTAACAATATTATAGTAGGTTAGGTACCTATAGTATAAATACGTTCCTATAATGCCAAAAGTTGAACTTCTTGCATTTTCCAATGCACGTTCGCTAGGTAGATAATATGTATGATGTTATAAGTATGTTGACTCTCAAAGTAGACTACTGCTTATTGACTGCCTATTTGCAAGTCTATTTACCTTCCTATTGTCAGGCAAAACTTACTGAAGCGGTTTCACATTGTATTTGCATACGGTTATTCTCACAACGCAGGAAGTCAATGCATTATTTAAAAAGAGTTCAATCGCGTAACCACTAAAGACAACGGTAAAGCCTACTATGTGTGGTAGTAGGTTTATTTTATGTATGTGTTTCAGATTTTATAGCCATAAACCTAGAAAGCCTCGAGTATTTACTTCTTAACCTATGTATGTAACCCACCTATAGAAAACCATCGTTAAGTATCTTTGTTTGTCAATGTACAACATAGATACTAATAGGGCATGAATACCGGAATCCCGGGATATCGTAATCCCGAGATCTCGGACGCAAAAGTTCGATATTATAATCCCGGGATTGAGTGATCCGATATCGAGATTAGACCAATTTACTATTTGGGTTTAAATTAAGGTTTTTAGCTATATTTTTAGCTATTATTCGCCTTTTTAACGATATCTAAAATCCCAGTCCCGGGATCCCGGGATTGAGCTCTTAATATCGAAATCATCCCGGGATTGAAAACCTTCCGATATTGCATGCCCTAGATAGATACTAACCTACCTACGATCAATTTTATTGTGTTTGGTAGGAATATATCCAACTAGAATACGGGATAGTGGCACTAGATCTTAGGGACTTTGGTTTTGAACCAACACCATAGTTAGTCGTAACTGGGAAGAAAGGGACTTGACGAACATTAAATATCAATTATTATGTTGACGGAAAAATGCATTTGCATCATCTCGCAATTCTGGGGGATAGTTAGTAGTAGGAGAAATCAATATCTATGGAATGTTTTGTCCCGAGTGACTGATTGATCTATCAACGCACAGCCTAAACCGCTGATAGTAGAGAGCTGAAATTTGGAGAGTGTGTTCTGCAGATGATGTAGGCATTCGATGAGAAGGGGTTTTTGAAAATTCCCATGGGATCGGGAGTAACATCGACCTAAAATGGTGGATCTTTATTGTACATCTAGCTAGCTGCTCTCTAGCTGAGAGATTCATGTATTAGTATGCCAAAGGGAAATATTATAATTTGGTTTTAATCTAATCTTGTGTCTAATCTAATCTAATAATAATTGTGACATGTGGATTTTATCTGAAATAAATGATTTATTATTATTATTATTAAATATAAAATAAAAAAATATTTCGACGTCGGATTCACAAATCGCTTTATAGATTCTATGAAACATTTAATTTCATTACGTATTCAATTGATAGGTTTATGAATCGTAACGCGGTGTTTGTTAGAATGCTAGTGTTAGCTTGCTATATAGATAGATAGGTACTTGTCTAGGTGAACATAGGGTGTTGTCTAAAAATGATAATAAGGTACTTGCGGTAAACAAGGGCCACCTTAAATTAAACTTAAATATTTAGTACAAATAGAGGAAACCACTAAAACAAGTTATTACATAACGTACTTGCTTTATTGACAATCTGAAAAAACAATACAATTAATTGTTTTGTTGCACTATTGTCATCAAAATTAAGCTTATTAAAAAACCTCTCTGTGGCTCTTATTAAACCATAGTGTTCTAATAAGGGCCACCTCAAATAGTTAAAGATTTTAATAACAATCAACACGAAATATATATTTTTTTAGTTTACATTAGCTTATACTACTATTTAGTCATAAATAACGATTTTACTGTAAGTAGTTAAAGATAAAACAGACACTGGACCTTATTAAACTGTCCTTACAAAAATATGTTTTAAACAGCTTTTTTCAGTACTATACCCACTAAATAATCACATTTATTAAATAAGTATACGCAACATTATATAAATCTGAAACAGCAATAACGTTATTAAACAATAAAATTACAAAAAAAAACAACTTGGCTCTTGTTAGACTTATGAAAGGATGTCACATATGAGATTACCTACAAGACAAGGTTTTTTTTGTGAAATATGCTTTTAGATGATTGACTAAAGTTCTCCTGGGAATAGAATACCTAGCGGCTGCAGCACGCTGTGACAAGACTCCTTCATTAACATCAGTCATTGCAGCTTCTAACTGTTGCAGTGACCAAAGGGCACGACGTTTTTTAGGCGGAGGTTCCATTTTTTAATCCTGAAAACGTGTACGCGTAAATTAATATAAAAAATAGAACTGAGACAACTAGAAATACTAAAAACTTTAAAATGGCTAAAAACTTTTGGCTGGCTCTTTTTACCCGCCTCAAATGTGGCCTTTGTTAGACCTTAATGTTAATTTTAAAGATTTCAACTTAAAACTGTCAGTTATTAATAAAATCACTACACTTACCCTGATTAGTAAACAGAAATGTACACATTCAACGTTATATTTATGAGATATTCGAAAAGCAATATATTTTAGGCACAATTTAAGCGTTTTAGCACATATTATTTTTAATTCCGAGTGACGCCGTCCGGGTCGTTCGATTGAATCGTTGCGACTGACAAGACCGCGCGACGGTGCGAGCGCGCATGTTAGCTCTCCTATTGATCCTTTAGATATGTGCGTGAGAGGAATCTATTAAAACTGTTAGAAGTGTGTTTTTCAATTAGTGGCCCTCCTTAGACAGCGGCTCTTGTTACCCACAAGTACCTTAGGGAGAGCAATACGTTGAAACTTTGAAATAGTAGCTAGGAAATACCTGGGGTTGGTTATCCAAGGCAGTAAATTTATACAAAAAACTTAGCTAAACTTTGATTTTTGATCTTAGCAAAATTTTAGACGCAACACTCATTGATTTTTGACTGCTATTAAACAAATAACCTACACAACCAAAAAAAAAGAGAATTGCACCGAATTAATATCCAACGACCCACAAAACGATGTTAACAAAGTAAATACATTTTTCGCCAATATAGGGAAGTCCCTAGCTGATAGGATTGTGCCCACAGACGATATAGCGGGAGAAAGCCCTTGTAATTTACACCCAAACTCATTTGTACTTCTCCCAACTGACTACTCGGAAATAAACTTACTAATAGATAACCTCAGGATTGACAGTGCTGTTGGGCTAGATAGCATATCTGCTGACATCTTAAAATCAAATAAAACATTACTAACATATATTTGCAATCTTGCCTTTCAAACAGGAGTTTTTCCGAACGCTCTAAAGAGATCCCGTATCCAACCGGTCTATAAAAATGGCGACAGACACAGTGTCAATAACTATAGGCCAATTTCAATACTGCCAACCTTGTCTAAAATTCTCGAGCGATTACTTAATAATAGATTGGTGGCTTATCTTGAGAAAAATAAGCTGCTATCTAACAACCAGTTTGGATTTAGGTGTAAAAAATCAACTGCTGATGCAGTACAAGAGCTAACTAACCACATTGTGAATAAGCTAGATAAAAAGAAGAAAGTCTTAGGCATCTTCTTAGATATGGCCAAGGCATTTGATACTGTGTCTGTCACGATTCTCTTGAAAAAACTTGAAAACCTTGGTATTCGGGATCTCCAATTGAAGCTTTTTGAAGACTACCTAGGAAACCGTACGCAATGTGTAACCATTGATTCCTATACTAGCGAAGAAGTCAAGACACCGCCTTTTGGCGTCCCGCAGGGCAGTATCCTAGGGCCCACCCTCTTCCTTTGCTATATAAATGGTCTTTGTAATCTAAAATTACCTAACTTAAAAATACTAACTTTTGCGGACGATACTGCTCTTCTTTTTGATGGAAATTCCTGGGATGAGGTCTTCAACTTTGCCCAGAGGGGTGTTGGCTTGGTGTACAACTGGCTTAGGAATAACGTTCTTACCCTCAATACAGACAAAACTAAATACATTCGTTTTTCCATGAGAGATACGATCCCAGTCAATATACACGAGATTATGACCCACTCCTGTGCAAACCCTGCAGATACTAAGTGCGATTGTCCGAAAATTCAAGAAATTGACTGTATCAAATATCTGGGTGTCATAATTGATAATCGACTAAACTTCCACAAACATATTAGGTCTCTGGTGTCAAGAGTGCGGAAGCTCATAGTTGTCTTTAAAAATCTCAGACATGTGGCTAGTGTCAACATAATACAGTCTGTCTATTATGCACTATGCCAATCACTACTTGGGTACTGTATTACCTCCTGGGGCGGGATTTATAAAACAACCTTCAAACAGATAGAGAGGGCGCAGAGAGCGATTCTTAAGGTTAGCAATTTTCTACCGTTCTACTACCCTACCAGTGAATTGTACAAGAAGTGCAAAGTACTCACTGTCCGCCAACTATTCATCCTATATACTGTGATAAGGAAGCACTCGCAAATTCATTACGACCCTATATCAGCTAAAAATAGGAGAAGATGGGACAGAGTTTGCAAAAATCCCCGTTTCAGAACCAAATTTACTCGCCAGTTCTTCTGCTTCCAAGGAGGTCAGCTTTACAATAAGATCAACAAAAATATTTTAATCTATCACGATTCTAAAGCTACCTGCAAGAAGAAGTTGAGGAACTGGTTGGTGGATCTGGATTATGATGAGACGGAAAGGCTTCTTGGGTAAGATCTCTCTGTCGTTCGGTTAACATTTTCATGTAAATACACACTCATTCCCCAATACATACACACTCAACCCACACACCCCCACACACCCACTCACACACTCACCCACACGCACATACACTTGCCCACACAACCCCACATAAACTCCCCCCCCTGCCCAACTCTTAAGAGGCTGGTGTCTGGGGGGGAAGCCCAACACATCACCTACCTTGCTATATAATAATATGTACCTATATGTATCTATATCTGTATCAATATGTATACATATAATTATATAATATATTAAATTCCTATTTATATAACCAAACTTAATACCTAATTTTTTGTTAAACTGATAAATCGTTACATCTACAAACGGAGGGGGGCTGGTGATCTGTACTACAGGTATCTTCTTGATGCCTACCTCAGACACCAGCTTCTTCTTTCAACTTGTCCTATCTAATCAGTGTACTTGTCGTATTTCTTAATGTTAATGTTGAAAGAGGAAGAAATAAACACATTTATTATTATTTATTTATTATATATCTTTTCGTAAACGGCTTTCAACCAGAAATAAAGATTTGTGACGATTATGTAAAAGAAAAGGGTCGAGAAAAAGTTAACACGTAGGCGAGACATTTATATTTATAGAAGACCTACCTAATTCATACATCTATAAGTAGGTATACCTACACCTACTTTATTTCATAACAAAGTCACATAGTTAAAATGGTTTCATCCATCCATCGCATCCAGCCAGACAGTTATTTAGGTTGGGCACTGCATCAAGATTTTATCAACAGTTAACGCATGCAGAATTTCATAGTTATCTACCAACCAATGAGCCGTGAACCAAATTGTCTGCTAACATAACGAGCATATCGTAAATTGTTCGTAATTTAGTTCTGGTAGGTAAATAGAGATGATCAGTGGAGCTGTAAGTTTGTTTGGATGAGGTTATCATATTAATTCTTTTATTTACAGTTACTGAGGAGGACAGTCTACCTACTCATTCTCCATACAAACTTAGTCGACTGTTTCCTCCCTCGATAAATACAATAAGAGCAAATATGTTTATGCCATAAACATATTTTGTTTTAGAAAATAAATAAAATTCAGATTAATTAGAAAAAGAAATAAAACAATAGGGGCATGGTCATGGCCGATACAGAAATTATGGAATAAACATATTTTTTCTAATGTCTTTATCCAGGGAGGAAACAGTCGACTACGTTTGTAAAGTTTGTATGGAGAAAAGAGTAGGTAGACTGTCCCCTTAGGCTTTCAGCCGAACTACCTATCTATAGATTGACTATCGATAGTTGACATAACTGACTGACATACAAAATCATCAATAATATCGATAGTTCTATCGTTACTTTTATTTAATGCGTACCTACTTATAGGTACAATTTTCGCGTTTAAGCAAACGGCTCAATAGTAGATACGTTATAGCTCGCTTACCAACAATTCTAATAAGCAGATGTGCTTGGTGAACCAATCACATCTGCTTAATAAATTTTGAGTTTGTTAATACGGTAATACCCATGCAGTACCTCTAACAGATTGCTCATAGGGGCTCTGCTGGCAAGTAAGTTAGTACTCGAGGTCAGTACTTACGTGGTACATACATACTGCCCCATGGGACAAACAAAAGTAAACAGTACGTTTTAAATAAATTAGTTATGCATGTTTTATGTTAACAAAGACGTACTTTAGTATGTACTACATCGGCGCCGATTCTCATCTGGATTCATAACATGCCGTGATGACAGAATTATCAATAAATCGAAGGTTTCATCGATACGTGTATGCCCTTAAAAATTGCCACTAACTTCCAGTATGATGTACCTAACCACTTACCTACCTAGCAAGCAATTTGGGTGGGTACGGTTAGGTACAGCGATGTTTGTGGTCAACATTCAAAAACGAAGTTGGTCAAATCTATTGCGTTTTATTATTTAATCGACAGATCATAAAATGACAATGTTTGACCACTATCTTACTTATCCTATGGTATTTAGATGATATTATACCCACTATATAAGTAGCACGCTCATCTAGAAGACAGAAATGCGGCTGAGGATCAAGATCCAATCCGTCTTTCTTAGTGGCTGCACGGGTCTACGTTTCGGGTCACGGACGGCCGAGGCCGGTGGGTAAACTTCCAAAAAACCCATCCCGATTCCATCCATTTCTTTCAGAAATCTAGTTTGATATTCGTTCCTATAAAATTATCTAAAAACGATGATTGCACTCGCACGTTAAACAGGTTCTTTCACTAGTTTGGTACTTTTAATGATTTGTAATGAAGAAAAATTATCCTTAAAACAAATCAGTTGTGCTCAGTTAAAATTAATCGTTATTTAACCTACAAGATGTCACATGCACACACTCAATTAAGGCACATCATTGCAAGTTAACTGCTATGCTTGTTTCATTATGATGACATATCAGATTCCCTTCTGGTGCCCTGCAGTTAAGTAGGTACTCAGAAAACAACTAATTGAAGCAAACTTGATGATTCTCATGATTGATGGGAGTGACGACCTTCGTTGGGAAAAAGATCGTCTGCTTATTTAACCTCGTGATTTGTTTTTATTTGAAAAAGAGTCGAGACTAACAAACAAAATTAAGAGTCGTTTTTTTACCCTTTTATTCATTAGTCTTTATTAAACCTTATTTATACCTACATATCAAATTCAAAGTCCTAATTGAACCATATAGGTATCAACTATCAACACAGAGCCCATACCGCTGCAGCGCTGTTCCTACGGCCATGAAATTTGGACAGTGTGTTCTTGGTCTTGTGTAGATATCCACTAAGAAATGATTTTGCTATATTTCCACAGGGACTTACGCTTGCGTTACCGCGGGACGTTGCTAGTTTATTTATAAAAAATCATTGGGGTTTGTTCGAGCGGACCCCGGGCTCTCGAGAGAGATGCAACCGGGAACATCGCTCGGATGATGATGATGATTGGGGTTAGTTCGAGCGATGGAGAATGCGAGCGATGCAGGGGTGATTCAGGATTATCTTTATGAATAATGGAATGGGATTCATTTATTGCAATTTAAATTTAAACTAACAAGAAAATTATTTTACGTATCTGCTTTCATTTATTTTGTTCCTTGTATAAACCTCACATTTCGTGGACGTACAGTTCTCATGATCACAGGCAGACAGAGGTGATTAAAAATAATCTATCAAATTAAGAATATAAAATACACTATTACCCAATTTCTTAAATAAATCAAAACGCGATTAGATTCAACCCTTTCGTTCTAAAAACTGTGCAAAAATATACGGTTAGTTTCAATATGAGAAATCATATTGAAACTAACTGCGAATATATTATTCGTAGAGGTGCTGAAGTCGTAGCAAGGCAAGGTTATTGTGGGATGTAGTGATGCAGTCATTCAATTTATAATGTGTCAAACGTTCTTCGCCCTCGTAATGTAATTATTTACTTACAACGATTTCATTAGTGAGTGGGACAGTAAATTACTGGTAGGTACCTCGTACTCGTAGCACGAGACAATTGCCCGCAATTGGTGCGTAGCGGCGGCGGGGCGGGCGCCAGCAGTGATGTCACCGGAGATATCTTTTGCTTTAATATTTAACAGTTTAAATTATACCCATGCCCTTTATTATTACTGGTCAAGATTCTAAAATAAATTGGGTAACCTATACGGTTGGTGTTACGACAAAATAGTGTCGAGTGATGGCTCTTTTATAGCCCTACCAAGAGGTCACATGTGGAACAACTAAGGGCAAAATTCCAGGGACGCGAGCAACATGAACACTTAAGGATGTTTACACACTTGCGCTCTTATACACGTCTAATATCGGATTAGCTAGACCAAAGCTAGAAGCTTTTGAGGCAAAATTTGATCTTGCTGACCCATTCCTAAGAAACGTATTGACACACGGATGGTGTGCCCATCCGTATGTGGTTGTTAATTTTTTTTCCCCTTTAGTGTTTTTTTAGAGTTCCTCCTCCTCATCTGAGCGATGTTCTTGGTTGTATTCCTCTCAGGAGCCCAAGGTCTGCATAGTAGGTATAAATTGATTATACCTATGCTGCTAATAGATTTGGAAATGCTTTTTCGGCCGGCCGCCTGCCAGATACCAACTCTTCTGCGGACCAAGCAGTTTACACGCCACCGCGCGGAGAGAACTCCAGGTTCGCTAATCTCCCCCAGATCCCATAGTCGCCTTTTACGACACCTACGCTACGGAAGGCGACGGGGTACCCCTATTCTATGCCGGGCCTACATACACGACCATTACGACCAACGACGAGTTTCATTGTTACATTTTGTAACATCTAACATACCTACTGTTCCTCCAATATAGGTAAGATAAATAAGTGTAAGCCCCGGTATGTCTTTTTTTTAAGTTAGTTCCTTACTACAATTGTGAGGTTCCACACGAGTTTTTTTGCAGCTCTAATAATAGAGCTTATATTTCGTCCATATTAGCACATCGCATGATTCCATAAAAGCTTTGTGAAGGCCTTATGCGTCCTTAGAGGATAATTGTAATTGTACCTAGTGTACATTACCGGATGACGTGGGAATGGTCCGAATTAATCTCGATGACGTCATGGAACACAATAGTTCAGTGGAACAGTATAGTTCATCATGACCATTTTGGAATAACATCGAGATTTGCCCCAAAAAGTATCACTTTAAGTATCAAAGGGCTCCTAACTGTCGATGCTTAATCCGTTTTAGGTATGCTTTAGGTGTCTTAAAATTCTCATTAGATATGCCACACTAGACTACACAATTGTAACAAAACGACGGTTAACTGTAAACCAAGGTTTATCTTTAGGTTTCAACCTACTACCTACTGAAGGTTTACTAAATAAAAAAAAGTGTGGTTTGATAGGCAAAAATTTAAAATATTTTATCTCGGCTACCGGAAACCTTCTGATACTTCTGTAATAGGGGTGTCTATGAAATCAACGCCATATTTTACCTAATAACAAAACGAAAAAAATACAAAAAATCATTGAGAAAAATTAAAAGTAACATTAGTTTGCTTGACATAAAAACAATAATTTTCATAGTGCACAACAGGGATTTTGAATTTACCAGCTAATCAAAAATCTATGTGACTGAACTCCCAAAAGGTCATAACTGAATTGAGTAGGCAGGCACAATGCAACATAAAAAACTTTTTATCCAATTAAATCAATTGTAAAGTATTCGATATCGTAATTGACAAGTGTGTAGGCGATCATTTTAAGGCGTTACATGAATAAATCTATTGGTTCAAAGTGGATCTATAACTAGCACCTTAGATAAAAACAAAAAACAGCAGATAAGTTACCAAGTCTCGGAAAAAGAGACGATAAAACTGCGTCTAGCTGACGCACTAGCCTCAGTCGTATGTCGAACCGTTGTTGCCGCGTGAGTTCGTGCTGTCACACTGCGAATATCTTTTTGAAATCCATATGAATGCCTTTTTGCTTATTTACAAATGCCTGAATGATTCTTAAATACAAATGTTTTTAAATACCTACAATAATTTTATGAAAATGCATGTAGGAGGTCTAGCTCATATTTCGAATACGCATTGTTAGAATATACCGTACCTACCTATCTACCTACTATTTTTGTTTTCATCTAAGGGTAGCACCGGATAGTTTGACCTTATTACTGGATCGATTTCAGATCATTTAGGTATGTCTAATCAATTGGAAAACAGTAGGAACATAGATTACTTTTACGACTTTTACCAACTGAAACTCAATGGGAAGAAGTCGATTCAAGATTATTGATTTGTTTATCGATCAAGTAAGTAGATTTGACTCATTATTACGGAGTTCTTGGGATAGGAAAGGTTTTATTTCTAAAATTAGTAGGTAACTACTAAATGAGAATCTCAAAATGCCATTTTTCATGTTGTTCACCTCGTGTCCACGACTCTGCGAAAAAAGCCAATCTCCTTTTTTGACTTGAGGCAATAATTTCAAACAAGTCAATCACCTATTATTTTCTGAAAATATCGTGATGATAATATACCCTAGGTACCTACTTATTATTAAGTAGTATGTATACCTACGTGATTGACAAAAAATCTGAATACCTATGGTCAATTTGAGTTCATAAATTCAGTTACACTTCCAAGAATCCATAAGTGTATTGGATTCTTTATTGGTATTTCCATTTTGTTTCTGTATAACATTTCGTGACTGTTCTCTTAATCACTTGAAAATCAGCCTTCATCCTACATAGGCTATTGATTGTAAGCTGTCTATATCAAAGGAGAGCCATTGATCTCGGCAACCCACGCCCAATAACTACCATTACACGCTCCATTACTTTCAAATCACTCTTTACTTCGAAGTTTCCTGTCGCGACGCGACGTCAAACTCTAACATTGTGTAGAAATTTTACCAATGGATGCATCAACGGACACTTTGTAATTTTTTGATGAGATTTTGAACTTCCCTCACAAAAGAGAGAGAGACAAGGCATTGTTAACAATCATATTTTATGGTCTTCCCGAACTAGGACATACTGTAGAATAAGTAAATCACACAAACATAACAAATTGATATTGTAGTACTATCAATTTGTTATGTTACAACGTAGCCCACGTTGTAAGTTTCTAAGCTAATTTGTGGTGTGGGATTTTATTCCAGAACACTTTTTAAATACCTTATTCTACAACTTGCTGTCACAGGCAAGGGCACAGGGCGCGAGATTAACAAGTTAATACCTAGTTATTACAATATTTTGTGAACGGTAGAATTGGTCTATTGCGGAACTTGGGTATACTAGCTAAATAGCAAAGTCTTAAATCCTATAAATCCGCATAAAAAATCGATTTCGTATTAGAACTCCGCTGTAACAGAATGAACTAATTAGTTTCAGTCGGTGTTTTCTCTTGCAATAGGTAGACCTTCGAATAAAGTCGTGTTTTGAATATTAAATTAAAAGTACAAATTTAACTTCTTGGAAGACCACTAGTAGGTATACAAGCAATTTGTGTCAAATTAAAAAGAACTTTGAAGTTGTTTATTAGTTTGTCTTTTTAATTTTATAAAATTTCTTTCAATAGGTCGGTAGATACCGACCAACTGAAAGAAATTATTAGAAAAAATTATACAACATTAGGTTTTATTTGAAGATCATTTTACGTACATTTATTTATATTTTATTTGAATTTAATTTAAGATGCATGACTACGAGTACGTTTACAGCCTATTCATTGAACATTACATTGTCGTGCAATGCCCTGAAGACATGTAATAATACCTACTTATGTGACTGTGCATAGAACACATAAGTACGTCTTACACAATAACAATAATAGAATCCTATATTTAACATCCTATTTACATAAATTATCAACAGTAATGAGTAGATTTTTACCCTTCGAAAGTTCGAAGTCATAATCATAAATGTTATTTATCCAATTGTGTTAAATGCCAATTGATACTATTATTAATTTATGCTGAAACAATGGATGATTGACATATCGGTACATCTAACCACTTACATACCTACTTAGCTTTATTAATTCCCGATATAAGATCCGAGCCTTGAGTTTCTCTTGAATTAATCTTAATATTTTTGTTTGAGGAAGTAGAGAAAGGAAGTGACTCAGTTACTTCAGTTGAAGCTTCATAAATTTAATTTTGTTTTATATTCTAAACAGTGACTTCTAGATATTCGAAGAGGAAATCGTTTACCGAAGTCGGTAGTTTCAAACCCACTCTGGAAAATCGTATTTAGTATAAAATTAACTAAAATAATTTCTACGAACTAACACCAAGCAGACCGTCGACCATTTGCTGTTTTTACGTTCTTACGAATGTCTTGTTGCTGTCTAATATTTAGTGTTGTCAAAGTTCTAACATGAGGTTTTGGTACTTAAATAAAACACTGCAATTTGTTATAAGTATACTTACCTAGTTCGTCAATAACTTAAGAAAAAGCTTTAAAGCACTAAAACTCAGGAAGCTTACTATTACAAACAGGAGAAAATGAACCATAACCCAGAAGGTCAAGTTCGCAGAACCGTTGGGAAACACTTAGCATGCAGCTGAAGTCTGAAATTAAACAAGCACCATTGTTGCGGTTCTAGGAAGCAGACACCGGCAGTTCATCAAGTCGATTGCTGGACCGTTAGCGATGATGCATCAGTTAAACGAATTTAATTAATAAAATGTTTGAGAGTTTTAAAGCAAAGGTCATAGTGTAACAACATTGCATGAGATTTAGGTACACGATTTGTGGGACGTATTCAAGACTATAGCTGTAAGCCGTGGTTTCACTTGCGCAAGTCCCGATTCCGTGAAAGTATCAAGATAAAACGTGGACCATGTTGCTCCCAAAGATACAATGAATCTTTTTATTAAAATTAGTTAGTAGTTTTGGAGATTACACCCAACATACATACATACATATTACCAACGTTACCTCTTTATAATAGTAGAAGTAATAGATAATGTTCTTGAAAATACCCATAATGTATTAACATCAATAGTTTTCAATAGATTCTACTTATTTGTTTATTTTGTTTCTTCCAACAACATAAACCTATCAGCACTTCGAACAAGGACGACCTTTAGATGATTTAATGTGAAAATAGATAAATATTTAGATTTTTCTTCTGTTTTCGCGATGATGGATTGAAAGTAAACTCATTTTTTCCGGTTTTTATCGCGTAGTGTTTATTACTTTGACAATTGTGAGGTCTCGTAACGTTGAGCATTGAAATATTTCTAATAGACTGGGAGGGGAGCCGATCGTTGGCAACTAAGAGTAATAATCATCACTAAAAATGAGTTTAATTTTAAGACAAATATTTTTCATAAAATATAGTTAGGGATTAACCCCTTTACCTACTTATAAACGATGACTAAGTTTATGTAACCTTTGTCTATTACTGTGACATGAAGTTTCAAAGTTAACAGACGGAGACAAACGTTACATAAACTTAGTCATTGTTTATAATAAAATAAGTAAAATTATCAAATTGCAAACATAGGAGGTAGGCAGATAAAAATGAATGGAATAAAAATCAATGAAAATGGAACTAAATGGTACAGGATAAAGAGATATGATTCAGTGGATATTGGATGGGTTAATCCAAATAGTCATACGATGTATGACTATGACAGTATGTAGGTAATCATAGTGCGAGTTTACGGAAACTTTAACTAGTCTTGCTTGAACTGCACGAGTTATTTACAGCTGAAAGTAAGGCCTCTGGTATCAACTTCCAACTAATAATTTGAAGTACCTATAATATTCAGCAAGCAGTAGGAGCTAAAAGTAACTGGCACTATTACGCGAAGCAGTGCGTGCTCACAACATAAACATGAAAACTTTTAAACTACACATAAACACCATTATTTTAAGTGTATGATACTGAAATACAATCGCAATTGTGAACTTTATTGCCTTGGCATAAGGATTGGTATGGATACATTTTTCAGTACACCAGCAACTGTAATGCAGTGGTACTGTTAGTAGGTACCTACACTACGCATAAGGCGAAGGTTAGGCGATAATTTTGTACACAATAAGTAGTAAATTACTAAAATACAGACAGACAGACGGCGGCGGAGTCTTAGTAATAGGGTCCCATTTTTACGGAACCGTTGAGTACGGAACCCTAAAAAAGATGTGTATTTCAATGAAAATGAGTTTATGTAAACTATGAAAGTAAAAAAAAGGTTTTAATTAAACTCATTTTCCTATTTTAATCGCCTTGTTTTAATTAGGTATTTTAGCATTTTACCAATGCCCGACGTTTCGAGATTTTCTGTTCCTCAGGATAGACTGTAGAAAAACGAGTTTACTATCCAACATACAATAGGTAGCAAAGACGGAAGAAAAGTAAGAAATAAATTGCGATTTTGTTGAGTAAAAAAAACACGTTTATTGTAGGTAGGTATGCCCTTCTTATTATTTTGCTTTTAGTATTAGCTGTCTAGCATTAGCTGTTTAGCAGAAACAGCCAAGTAACAGAGACGGATAGACAGAGCGGAATAGCTCAGCTCAGTAATAGGGTCCCATTTACCCTTTGGGTACGGAACACTAAAAAAACAAATAAAAGTGGAAATAAGTATACCTAAGTTTAGGAGGAAAAGCCGTTACTTCTTATTCCAATTATCCGATAAAAACAGACTCATGTTCTCGTTTAAGCGATTTACATAATTAATGAGAAATTCTAAAATACGAATAGAGAGGTAAACGCAACTAATACAAACTTCCTTCTTGTTTGCATTTGAAATCCTGATTAAGTATGTGTAAAACTTATGATATCACTACCACGAACAATTAGATCTGATATTTAGCACGATTAGTAGGTAACCCAATGTTAGCACGAAAAGAAACACATTTGAAGAGTTTTTCTCACTTGTTTTCCTTGGTGCAGTTGGGTAGTACAGTTGACCGGACCACGTTTAAAAAAAATTAACAGTCGTACAGTTAGCCGCACTAGGCTTTGTTTTCTATTAACCGTGGTACAGTTAACTGGACCACAGCTCTCGAGCCTTATAAGGAGACTCCAATCAACACATCATTGAAAGGCTATTCGTATTTTGTATTTTGTACTTGCTTAAAAAGAAAAAAACTTAACACTTTCAATCCACGAAATTACAAAAATAAAAAAAAACTTAACACTTTCAATCCACGAAATTACAAAAATAAAAAAAAATCCAATACTAGCGAAGCTTTTCCAAGGCATGGCCCAATGTGATTTCTCTGTTTATAAGTTGTAACTGAACCTGCCTTATGGCATCATCTCTCATTATATGCTCTAGTTGACGTTTCCGAGATATTTTTTTAATTTGGAATTTTACAACTCTTATTTGCATTTCTTTGTCAATAACATGTAAAGAGTTTAGTAGTCGCAATATATTTACTGAATTCTTATTTAGTGTGCGATTTAACTTCGAATTCCACCCCTCGACTGTATTATTGGTCCGGTGGCGTTCATTATACACACTAATAAATTCGCATAATTTACCATATATCCAGTACTTTTCAAAGTAATTAAAGAATTTATCCATATCGGACAGGGCTTCTCCTTTAATATATTGCCATGCCTCGGTTATGGTCTCCTTCGGCAACAGTGGTAAAGCAGCACACAAGGAAATTATTCGCCTCTCCACTCTCATTTTAGTGTGTCCTAGAATCTTGGCCTTTCGCCATACACATCGTGACCAATGGTAATAGCACCCGATCACTACTACTTCCGGGAATATTCTCTTAATTGAGTTTATAGCAGCTACTTCGTAGTCACAATGCAATTTTGAGGGATTCCATTTTGTTTGTGTTTTAATCAAATAAAATATTATGTCATAACTAGTTTCTTTTTTATTGCACATTAAGATATAAAGTAGGGGAACTACATTTGTAGTTTCGGCCGAACTACCAATATCACCGTGAATTGTGAATAACTGTGTAAATGGTGGACAACAGCTTTTGTAAGTTGCGTCAAAAAAAAATTCTTTTATCTTAGAAATTAATTTTATGGCTTCTTTTGAGCAAAATATTATAATTCTGTTTTCTTCTTCACAATAGTCAGCTAATATAAAATCTCTGAACTTTCTAGGTACTTCTACACTTTTTGGATCTTTACACGCAAGTCTTTGCACTCCTAAATTGTCATTTCTGGCTTTGTATAAGTTGTGTTGAATGTTTCGAAATTCAGGTAATTTCGTTACAAGATCGATTCCACCATCTTGTAGTTTTACAATAGCTTCATTGAATAATTGTGGAATAGGTCAGTCAGATTTTACAACGTCTTCTTTTAAAACGGCCATCGCTATATCAACATCATTTTTGATTTCGTCTTTTGTGCATTTATTATGAGGGCGTTCTTTAATCACTCTGTTGTCCTGATGTGAAAAAAGTGAATTGTAAAAAGTCATTAAGGATAAAAAATAATTCAGTGATTGAACGACGACAGTAAAACTACTAGATAGAAACTCAACAGTTAAAATTTAAGAGTAATAAGACTAAAGCTAAGTAAAGCATAAATGATTATTACTTGAATCGTTATGAATCCCGTGCACTTCATTTTCTTAAAACAAGCACACCTCCACAACTCTGCTCCATTTTTGTAACAGCTATTTTTGTAATACTGGTAGCCATTACACAATAAAACTGTACCCCCCTTTCTAGTAATGAAATTTAAAACATTCGTAACGGCTTCCTCAGCCATAGTCTTAATTTTATTATAAAAACACAATTTAATTAATATTCAAATCGATCAAATACGATGATGACAAATACGAATGTTATCAATAAGTGTCACAGTTACAAGGAAGTGAAATTACTTTTCAAGGAGGTGAGATAACAGATCCCTTTAAAAAGTATTTATACTGTTTTCCGTGGTCCAGTTAACTGTACCACGGTTAATAGAAAACAAAGCCTAGTCCGGCTAACTGTACGACTGTTAATTTTTTTTAAACGTGGTCCGGTCAACTGTACTACCCAACTGCACCAAGGAAAACAAGTGGTTTTTCTTAGTATGCTAGGATGACAAACAATAGACTTTTCGATCGGTCGATTTCCCGCTGACTTCAACAGACCGCCCAATTAGAATCCAGACCCTCTTTAGCACTAACAGTATCCTTCGAAAATATATATTTCATTTTCTTGCCTACATTAAAAATTTAAAAAGTCAGACGATCTTTTATTATTTCATTGATCAATCAGTTTGATCGGTCGGCAAGATATCAACCGATCGTAAAATCGGTTCTGTCTTTACATATCCGCGGTCGGCGTCAAATATACCGCTATAAGCACATATAGTTTTACAATCTGCTAAATGGGACTCAGAATAGGTGTTCGATTGTAAGCTATTGCGGTTACCAGTATGAGGAGAGTAAGCGGTACCTGTAGACTGCCAGGCGCTGCGCTCTGCCAGGATACTTTGCTATGCGAAATACCAATCATATTTTTTTTTTCGTTACACACAGCGCAATCTAGCCCCAAACTAAGCACTAGGATTGTACTATTGGGTACTAGACATCGGGTATACTACATAATATTATACTTTTTTATTGGTAAATACATACATATGATACATAGAAAACACTGAATATACTATGTTTTCGGACCGTGGTGAGTCCTAGGACATGTTGGTTTCCTCACGATGTTTTCCTTCACCGTAAGAGCGATGTTATTAGCGCACATAACTTTCTCTTATTTTTCTTTTTCTTACAATTCGCGTAAAATATTACGCGAATTATTATGTGATACCTACATAAAGTTTGCTAATACGGAAAACCCCCTTTGAACAAAATATTAAGGGGCAACGATATCTACTCTTTTATCCATATAAACTTTACAAACGTACGCGTTGTGACTGTTTCCTCCCTGAATAAAGACATTAGAGAAAATATGTTTAGCCATTAAACTTATATCAGCCATGACCATGCTGGTCAATGATTTCAGATGAAGTTTGGAATATTACATAGTACCTTGGAAAATAATTTACTCGTCATACTATTTTATTAATCCGCTTCCTAGTCAGATTCTATATGTTCCAGCTAGACGAAATTATTAAGTTCAGAGGAAATATTAATATTTAAAGAAATGGGCCAGATATCGATGAGTCGTAACCATCATGACCCAGCTCCGCTTGTGTAAAACCTATTCACATGCGGAAGACTTTCCAGACGCATAATCTAAAGTAGAACGTTTAGATTTGCCGGAGAAAGCGATCCATAAACAAAGTCAATTGGTCTAAACGAGAGAATTTTATTCTGGGGCTATGAGATCATTTAGGTGAATGCCCGATGGTCGGCCAATTTTTATAGAAATAGATCACTGGACTAGAACTAACCCATTAACGTCCATGACATTGATTGTTTGAAGAATAGCTTCTCAGAATCAATCAATAAGATTTATGACACCGATCTTTTCTAATTAGGTTCGTGGATTTAGTTACTACACTTAATGCTGTTCTTATTAAAGCCCTATGACTTCAATAAGTTCAAGTCAAAAATCATTGTTATCAAGTATACTATCCGTCATATTTTGGCAGCGAGCCCAGAACACTGGCAGCATTGCCACGCTGAATGACAATGCTTATCCTCTGTGCCAAATAGAGTCTAGCATTCTGGTCCCGCGTTGTCTCAACCAAACGCTCCAACAGGTATTTAATAATGTGTACCAGCACCAGGCCCTCAGCGGTCCCATAGTCTCCACATCAAAAGGTTCAAATAGATAACTGTCAAGGTTACCGTATTTTCGCGGTGAGTATTTTTTCTCCTATTCAATGAAACCTTACTTTAAATATAAGAAAAATAAAACTAAATATTTAACTTTGCAAGTGGTCTTGTGACAGTGATATAAATAAACCAAAATATTATACTTTAAAAAATTAAAACGTGGCATTCAACGAGTAGTCATCAATTAATTCTATTTAATAACCCATTACAAGGGCTAATTACGATACACACGTGACGTGAAAATTAAATGTCATTAGACTAACGTTAATAAGCAAGAGTAGTTTCAAAAATATCTAATATATCAGCACGTGTTTTGTGTATAAATTCATAGACGACAGTATTTATAAGAACGGAAGCCGGTGACAAAACTGAATCCACTCCGAAATTACGACAAGAAATAAAAATAACAAGGTTAGGTATAATCTAATGTATTATTTTCTTTGAGGTTTGTTTGGTATAATTAGACATAACACTATCGTAAATCATTTAAATGACCTACTGACGTGAACCCGGAGGTATTGAATTTTACATAGAAAATACGTTTAGGAAATATGTTTCCGACGGGGGCGGATCGTCTTACATAAAATTTTAACTCCTATCATCGGAGGTCCGAAAATGTTTCACATACCATTTATAATCATAATGATCATTCTTCATAAAAAATTTAAAAACTAAATATTAAAATATATAATAATTGAAATTCATAATATCACTATTCATACACTTCATTTTACTAATATTTGTTTTAATATATTTGTTTATCATAATGCTCGAAACTCATAATCATTCCAATAAATAACTTTGATATTCATACATGTGTTTTATTCTAATATTCATTTTTATAAATTTCTTAATCATAAGTGTTTTATGCATAATTATTGAAAATCATAATATCTTTATTCATACATTTGTTTCACCTACTATTGTCATCTTACTTGAATTTTGAAATAAAATATACGGAGCACACCGACTCGGATAGGTTAGGTTAATGTAAGAACATGATTACGCGCAGCGCTTTGGCGAGCGAGCGTAGCGAGCGTGCCGCGGCAGCGGTCGCCAAAGCGCCTAATTACTATAAATAAAAACTATTACTGTCATCTTCATCATGTTATAAATAAAAACTATTACTGTCATAAAACTACTATTGTCATCTTACTTGAATTTTGAAATTAAATATACGGAGCACACCGACTCGGATAGGTTAGGTTAATGTAAGAACATGATTACGCGCAGCGCTTTGGCGAGCGAGCGTAGCGAGCGTGCCGCGGCAGCGGTCGCCAAAGCGCCTAATTACTATAAATAAAAAAAACCTGATATATCTTAATCATAAGTGTTTTTATTACAACATTATTAACTAAAGAGTAATTTCTAAGAAGAAATATAATAATAGAATAGAAAATATAATTACATTATGAGTTAACTCCGTTTCAAAAAGAAGATCGCCAGAACACAAGTCAAAAACCATTTATAATTTCACAAAGAGTTTGATTGGGGTAGTTCATAAAAAGTTTTGTTAAAGTTGCCGTTATTAATACAAAAATTATGATAAATGTCTGTTATAAAGTAAGCTATTCTGAACAACGATATTATGAGTTGAAATATGTTCTTAGTAACAATAATTATGAACTAAAGCAATATGATCATTAAATGTTATGAAGAAAAAAATTATGATTTTAAACTGTTCTTGGTAGTAACAGTATTAATAAAAAAATTATGATCATTAACTAATATGAGCTCCGATGGTAGTAATAAAAATGTCTGAATAAAAAAAGTATGATAAATAAAATTATGAAGAGTGATTATTATGAATTCAAATCGGTAGTAAGACAAACAATAGGACTTAAAATTTTATGTGAGCCAATATGGACCCGTTTCCGACTGTACGTTCCCATAAAATCTCAGGCACATGGATTAGCCTGGGCAATAGCATGATAAATAAACATTATATCTCTAAAGGCGAGGTCTCATTAATGCTTTACGTTGCGTTGCGTTACGTTGCCTTGTCGTCGCAGCGTTTTTGCGTTGCGTTGTTTTACTTTAAAATATATTTTGCGTCGTTTTAACGGATCGGCTGACGAGAAAAGATGCGGCCGGAGATTGATGCACTGCGCTGTTCCGATTCATTGTCGATATTCAATTGATATCCACATATCTATGTGTCGTCGCTCTCTTGCGTTGCAACGTCGCGTGTCGCGTTGTGCGTTGTCGTAAAGGACGCCTGGCATAGAATGCGTTGATCGCAAGGACGACGCAACGCACTAATGAGGCCGTAGGCTAAAATAATTGCATAAGGTACGTATGTATCTATTTTAAAAGGTTGTATTTTTTAATGTTCCACACTTAAAAATCAGATTTAATCAAGTGCTATTAAATGCAGAAAAAGTTGTGTTTGGTTTGTAAGTAAGGGGATAGGGTAAGGGTAAGTAAGTAATAAATTCAATACTTAGGTATTTCTCGATGTTGGACATTATCGCAACTATTATTGTACACGATTATCCAAGAAAAAAATCAGTAAAGTAGTTAGGTATTCGTGTGTAAAAATAATTTAACCACAGCGAAATTTCGTCGGCATTGTCTTAGATAAAAAGTTTGGTAATTCAGCAGAACAACAATAATTGTTTTGGCGCTCCGCCAAAGACAATGACTACTAAAGTACATTATGTGTTAAAAATGGCTATCGTAGTTTCAACAGTTGGCTTTAGACATTTGCATGAAAGTTACTGTTTATCGTACGAACCTATAAAACAGTTCCTGAACCCAAAGACGTTTTTGTTCTTTGTTTTTAGGGCTCCGTGCCTATAAAGGGTTAAAACCCGGATGAATCATATTTGCACTTTTTTATTCCGTGCATATAAGAAGGCCTAACTAAATACATCACTGTATTCTAGTCCTCGTTCATAACTAGCTGCGTCCCGCGGCTAGTTACAAATAATTTCACCCGCGTAAGTCCCGATCCTGTTAGAAATTCGGGATTAAAAGCCTATATTACTCAGGGTGAATGTAGCTTTCTAATGGTGAAAGAATTTTTAAAATTGGCTCAGTAGTTTTTGAGTTTATTCGTTACAAACATACAAACACACACGCAACAAAAATACGATACTTTTCTCTTTATAATATTAGTGTAGATGTAGATAGTGTATTTTTAGGAATCAGAAGGGGAAGTTGGTAATTAGAAACAGAATAACACTAATTACACAGCATTTACTTCATTTTACACATATTTCAGTACCAAAAACCTCAGTAACAAACAATTTTGACAATATCACGGACTTCTATCGAATTCGTTAATCACAAATCAAATCAATAATCGCAAACATAAAATAATAGGCAGAAAATACTAGAAAAGACAGTTTGACTCTTCAAACGAGCATAGGTTTCACCTACGATGTGAACTCAACCGAGACTAGCAGTAATCTGAGCTCGCAGCTATTTACATAAACAAGCAAGGCTTCTCCCACATGCTCCTATGGCAACCGTGACGTCACTGATCCTCTAACACGGCCTCTCCTGACTGGAGGACGTCCTCGTTCTCCCGTTTTTCGATCTGCAGGGCTTCTGTAGCTCTGGAGGTACCCGGCATGAGTACAGTCGTCTCCTCGCCAGAGAGCTCAGCATTGCGACTGACAACTCGCTCAGGTGTAGGCTCCACATCATCATCATTGTTATTTGCACCTGAGAACATAAAAAAAACACCCTGTTTAGTTTGTTTTCAGTTGTTTGTAGACAGTGTTTACAAAAAAAAAAAAAAAAACTGAAAAACAAATCTTCAGCGTTTTACATAATAAATTTGTAGTGTGACACAGTGAACAATAAGCACTCCGTTACCATAGTTCAAGCAAATACCAGAGAAGAAATATTACCAGTGGACCATAGGCACTCCGTTAGAAGAGTTCAAACAATTACCAGAGATAAACCGTTACCATTACCAGTGAACCATTACCATTACCAGTGAACCGTTACCATTACCAGTGAACCATAGGCACTCTGTTAGCATAGTTCAAATAAATACCAGAGATGAAGCATTATCATTACCAGTGCAGTGAACCATAGGCACTCCGTTAGCATAGTTCAAACGAACACCAGAGAGGAAGTATTATCAGTGAACCATAGGCACTCCGTTAGCATAGTTCAAACGAACATCAGAGAGGAAGTATTATGAGTGAACCATAGGCACTCCGTTAGCGTAGTTCAAACAAACACCAAAGAGGAAGCGCTACGTTAGCTATCTCTGATAACAAGAAACACAGGCACTAAGCGTATTTCTCACATGTACACATAACACAGGCACTACGTTAGCATATCAAGCTAAATATGCAAATCTATGACATAGGCACTACGTTAGCTTATCATACACATGTACAAAGTTCACCTCCCTCGAAGTAAGCAGCGCACGTCTCCGGAGTCCATTCCCCACACTACGGCTTCATATCTCAACCGCAGCTTGCGTCAATTTGCCACAAGAGCCTGCCAGTAGTTGCAACTTGTGCAGATCGTGGGGAAGAACCTCAATTACACGGTAAAGGCCGCGTATACCAAAGTGGAGCTTACTAGTTCACTGCGCTTGCTTAATAACAAACACAAATGAGTTCGTTTCAATTGTTTGAAGGGCGTTTAAAGTTAACACAGACCAAACAGGGCACGTAGTGCTGCAGGGCATTAACAACCACCAGAGTCTCGAGCTCATGGAAGTGATACTCGACTACTCGTTTGTATCCGTATCCGTTCTCGTAAGCCTGAAGAGGCACCTCGCCAAAACCAATTGAACATGAGCCCGCGTGAACTGCGATAGGCAATATTCACTTTCTTAAACAAACAAAACTCCTTTTTGTGAGTTTTACAATGTTTTTACAATCAAAATAGCTAGCCAAATCAAACAATTGCTAAACTTGCTTGACCATCTTAGAAAAAGGAGACTCAACAAGGTCTTTTACTTTTAAATCGCTCGGCTGTTCCTGATTCTGGTTTATCGTGCGTCCTAAATATTCAATTTGCATTAATAAAGTCAGACTCGGTTAGCGTTTAAAGTACATTGCACTGGTAAATAAGGCAATCGACTTAAAATTATGACATCGTCATCAATGTACTCAAGGGCTTTTACCAGATTCAGATATTAGATAAGGCATAAGTTTTGAATTTGTAGCAGGGGCGCGAATTTGAGGATCCCTGTAAAAGATAATTTTCTTCACTTAACACTCTAACTATACCAAGTCTTGACAGATATACCAACGGACGTAATCCGCACACATCGGATACCTATCAGGGTTTGTACTCATAATTTCGTATAAGATGTTGGTAACATCGCATTCGCAACTACATTTAACGGCATAAAGGTTTAAATTCCCTTGTAAAATTGCTTCAGCTACAGTCACTAGTAAAGTTACCCATTCATTGAGTCATATTATGGCCTAATATCACCTCTAAGACAATTCCCAACTTAACTACATTGGACTAGCTTCACAAAGACATAATTTAAACAACGGCTTGATAGGCTGGATTCACAATATGTTCAGCCTTTGGGTCGTTCAGGTAGATGAAATCCCAAACATGTGAGCAAAAGTTGTCAAAGTTTGTCTTCAATGGTATTGTCACCCTAATGTGGTACGCAACACTCATTCGCCTGAACCAACATGGACTTTACACATTGAATATGCTGACGACATAACGATACTTATCCGGGCCATCAAGGCCAGCACCGCCTGTGACGTCATTACACAAACACTGAGGTTGACGGAAGAATGGTGCACGGAAGTAGAACTATCCATAAACCCAAACAAGACTGAACCTGTACCATTCACGAACAAAAGAATCCTAGGACAGTCCACAATTCCCCAATTCTTTGGACAAAAACTCCACTTGCGGACCAAGTCAACCACCTATGGGTGATCCTTGACAAGAAACTCTCCTGGAACAGCCATGTGGACTATCTCTATAAGAAAATTTGTACTGTCAGTGCAACCGCATGATAGGAAAAAAAAACATAGGGACTGATACCAAAAATGCCACTATAGTAGTATACACCAGTCATCAGAACATGCATCAGTTATGGGGCAGTCGTGTGGAGTAGGAAGTTTTTTTTTCTTTAAACTCCTTTCTTTTTGCAATCTGTCTTTCTTATGACAATTAGCTAAGTTGTTATGTGTGTTGTTGAAGTGGCTTGCAAGGCGTGAATCCTTTGATTCACCCATTTCCATAAAATATTACAGGTCACTGCAATAGGTCTTGCGGAGCTTTCCCTTTGAGCCTCTTAAATGCAGAATCTGTAGTCATCAAAGATGACGCAAGTTGGTTTGAGTGATTCAAGATTCTGATTTTATATGATTTCATAAAGTTCTTTATCTCTTCTTTAACGGTTGGCATATTCAGGTCATGGTGTAGTCGGACATTTGTTATGTACCAAGGAGCACAGGTTATTAAACGCAGCATTTTGACTGGAAGCGTTGAAGGATTTCCAAATTAGAGTTGGAGGCTGTGCCCCACAATTGGATGCCATAGACCCAGACCGGCTTCATTATGCACTTGTAGACAAGGAGTTTGTTCTCTAGCGATAGTTCGGATTTTCTGTTGATTAGCCAGTGCATAGTTCTGAGCTGTTGACTCATGGCTATTCGTTTTGTGAGTATATGCTTCTGCCAAGTCAGTCGACGATCCAGGTATACACCCAGGTATCGCACATGGTCTGCCTGAGGGATTTGTATTCCATTTAGCGACACCGGCGGACAAGTGTCACGTCTAGTTGTGAAGGTCACTTGTACTGACTTGGTTTCATTCGCTTTGATACGCCAATCTTTTAGCCAGGAGGAGATATCATTCAGGCTGTTCTGTAGAATATCAGAGGCCTTCACAGCATCAGAGTCAACTGCCAAAATAAAATAAAAGTAGGTGTTGTCAGAAAGTGAAAGATCAGCGGTGTAGATGAGGTACAATAAAGGTCCCAGCACACTCCCTGGAGCACACCAGCGTGAATTTCTTGAAGTATGACATCAACATTCCTTCACTTCACCTCTATCTACAACAGAAAACAGCAGTCAGCGCAGCGAGGTTTGCGTCGCTTGAAATATGGAAGGAGGATGCGAAGGCGAATTCTCGGTTAACCAATGGAAGACCAACCAATGCAGCGCAGCGAGACAAGTTCCTTAAAAACTTAAGAAAACAACTAAAAGAAAGACCCAAAGACTCCCCACCACCCAATGAGGTGTGGGTCTATAGATGACCCTAAGACAGAATCCTAAGAGGTACAGGATTCGGAGTCTTTTGAGAGGACCTCAACATTAACATTAGCATGGGCCTAAGCCCGTACTTTTAACTTTTTTAGGCGGAACGTGCAGGCATCATTCTAGCTGCAAGGATCGCGCAAGCACAAAAAAAATCTCGACTTTAACATCCGAATTCTCTCCGACAGTGCACCAGTACTCTATGCTTTTAACAACAATATTATAAACTGAAGCCTAATACATGAGTGCCACTAAACTTTAAACAGACTCGAGGAACAGAATACTGGTTACAGTATTCAAATGTTAATCTTAGTTACAATGGATCAAGGGCCGCAGCAGCGGTTCAAGAGGCAACGATGCGGCAGATAAGCTGGCACGAAAGGGCCGGAACTATCAACTACGGCCTGCAGCCAACAGTCTCAATTGTATTATACCTGTGTATCATGAATGAATAAATGAATTGAATTGATTTCCCTTGAACCAACATAGAACCTGAGGACCTGATTTCAGGAGGTCTATTCGCGGAAAACGAGTCCGTAAACAATTATGATTCCCAATGCGATATAAGCGCTCAAATTATTTAACCTTTGTATGATCTACTTTCGAGCACCAGGTATATTGTTGAAGCTAGGATCAAAAATAAATAAAGTAGGGTTGGTTGGATCTCACCATAGTATTGATCGATCGTATATCGTCAATCAAATGATCAGTCATGTTGATACCGCGGTCAGTGACCGCACTCACGGAACGCCCGGGTGAAGGCTGGGCAGCCACGTTGCGGCGACCTGCATCATCTCGGACTGCTGTCACAGCCTCTGCTGCAACTTGCTGCGGCTGCAGAATCGCATGTGATGCGGCGGCGCTCGGCTCCCGAGGTGTTCGCGTGGACAGGCACTGTTTTTCCTCGAATGTTGACAATCGATCTAGAATTTGTTGCATTAATTAGTTCTTAGAAGAATTAAATCCTCTGCGATAAAGGCTTGGTTGAGAATCACGACAACAGCTAGCATCGCGGTGTCTAGAACAAGATTCGCGAGTCCTTGTACATGGATCGCGATGATTAGGATGTAATTCGCGACTTGAATAACATGAATTGCGATAATTAGGATGTAGTCCGCGACTTGTAGAACGGTTTCTACTATTTCGGCTTAGGCATTTTTGTTCTTTACGAATCAAGTAAAGTGAAGTTTAAATAAACAAACAAAGCAGTATATGGGTAGTTACAAAGCAATAGTAAATTGACTATTAACCAGCGGTACTCACAATGGTCCGCCTTCACAAATAATCAAAACATACTCACCAGAAACCGCCAAGATACACTTACATTTGAGCTCGTCACCTACATACTGTACGGTGAAGACTAAAACCTCGTTAGTTGTTTCCAACAATAAAAACATAAAAAATACTGTCAAGTTTTAAAATTTGTAATCGATTGACACCTGTAAAAAAATGCCAAACTGCCTTGTCTTTGTATGTCATATCAGTCAGGAGTCGAAGCCGACTTATGTCCTTATTCTGTATGAGAAAATAAAAAAAGACTACACAGATCCGATGCAGACTCCAGTCAAATTTTCTAAAATTACCTACATCGAAACCTTTAAAAGTAATTCGGTAATCTA
Organism: Idaea biselata; assembly: GCA_958496205.1. Taxonomy (NCBI): domain Eukaryota; kingdom Metazoa; phylum Arthropoda; class Insecta; order Lepidoptera; family Geometridae; genus Idaea; species Idaea biselata. The sequence goes on along the minus strand of OY292403.1, from coordinate 7,989,114 downwards.
GATGCCAATGACAAAAAAACAAAAAAAAATAGAACCTACACTTTGCTACACGGCGCGTCACTAGACTTCTAGCACGTCTAGCATACAAAATAACTTGCGAACCGTGTAGAAGCTAGCCAGCATCTACACGGTTTTTTTTTTTTGCAGAATAAGGCCACTGGACGTGAATGATCTTTATCCGCACTTCTGATTTTAGGAATCAGAAGGGGAAGTTGGTAATTAGAAACAGAATAACACTAATTACACAGCATTTACTTCATTTTACACATATTTCAGTACCAAAAACCTCAGTAACAAACAATTTTGACAATATCACGGACTTCTATCGAATTCGTTAATCACAAATCAAATCAATAATCGCAAACATAAAATAATAGGCAGAAAATACTAGAAAAGACAGTTTGACTCTTCAAACGAGCATAGGTTTCACCTACGATGTGAACTCAACCGAGACTAGCAGTAATCTGAGCTCGCAGCTATTTACATAAACAAGCAAGGCTTCTCCCACATGCTCCTATGGCAACCGTGACGTCACTGATCCTCTAACAGTATATTATATTGTAGATACCTACTTGGACTCAGATATGACTAAATTGTTCGACCCCAATATTATTTGCCTACAAATCCAGCTCATACTAAGGGTCTCTGCATAAGTAACGTTTCCCGTACGGGACGTGTCAATTTCTACATACAAAAATCACGTCGGGGCGGCGCGGCGGCGATGGAGGGAATGGCACGGGATTTTTGTATGTTTAAATTGGCCCTTAAATAGATCGTTTTTCAATCTAAATACCAGGAGACGATTAAAAGTGACTGAAATTGGTCATAGTTAAGTGGTACATTTCTCGTCGTCACTGTGAGGATCTGGCTTGATAGATCGGTTGTCATCAATTTGCCTGATTGCTGTAATTGATAGGCGCCAGTCTCAACCTACCTACTATTTGATGCATCTTGATCCTTGATACGTCAGCTTTGATTCAATCATTCTTGAAATTTAACTATTTTTTTTTGGTTTTAATCGCGTTGCTAATGTATTTATTTATTTACTAGCTGCGTCCCGCGGTTTTACCCGCGTAAGTCCAGATCCCATGGGAATATCAGAATCAAAAGCCTATGTTACTCAGGGCAGCCTATGTTACTTCTCGATAATGTAGCTTTCTAATGGTGAAATATTTTTTTAAATCGGCCCAGTAGTTTTTGAGTTTATTCACAACGACCATACAGACAAACACACACATACACACAAAAATACAAATCTTTACTCTTTATAATAAAATCTATCTCTCTCACACACAATTATGATCCCAAAAGGGTCCCGTTTTAACCATTTGGGTACGGAACCCTTAAAAGTGATATTGATGTGATGTCAACATGTCCCTCACACATTCTACCATTAGTTACCCAAAGAACCCACAGTGTTATGCGCCTAATGATTATATTATTATAACGTTTTTATTTGTTGACTATTATATCTATTATGTCTAGGATTTGGCATGAGAGAAAAAATATAATTGGATAAGTTTATTATTGTCCAATTTATGTTTTGTCTACAGCAAGAAGTTAGTAATTCTCTTTTTCATGAAATTCTTATTTAATGTTGGAAATATACATAAGAAATACAATTCGTTGTTAGTTAAATAATTTTGTTACATTATGTTACCTACATACATTTCGTCATCTATAACATTATAGATGACGTTTGTATCAATTGTAAATAGATAGATGAATTGTACACACTATATAAATTGCAATACTTAAGTCTAGGTGGCACAATGGGCCTTATTGCTTACAGCGATATCATCCCGGCAACCTTTGGATGGGCGAGAAGTTAAGAAAGTTGAAAGGTAGATGTTTACAAAAGAAAAAGGCATGGTCAATGATGACTATTGATGACTTACCTACTGCGTCGACCTCAACTAATAAAAATCTATTTGGGGTTTAGCGGATCCTGGGCTTCCGAGATGGATGCCACCGAGAACATCCCTCGGTCGAGAAGAAGACTGTAGGTACGTGTACTGTACCTACTTAACAGTTCGGGTAATACAGTACAAACTGTAGGTATTGTCTGAACTGTTAAAACCATCCAACATGTTTGTATTAGGGTCCGGGCACAGTGCAAGCTGGGCGGGCGGCAAGAGCGGCCCCTCCCCGCTGGCCGCCTTGGTCGCACTGTGCCCCAACGCTAACGATAGTCAATTATACTTCAGCGGCTGAAAGTAGCATACACAACACGTCACAGGATACTCTTATGATGATGACTCGTACTCGTTCAAAGCAGATAGTAACGACTCATAAAAATAGGTGACACAGTTGTGAAAACGCCGGCGTTCCCGGTTTGCTGGCGTGAAGTGGCGCCCGCTGTGCTCTCAATAGCTAAATCCTAAATCATACAAGTTGGCATTACGCCGGCCAGTCGATGAAATTCAGACATTCGTAATTAGGTCTCCGTTTTACAACTGTATGTATTATCTGCACTTAAGCTAGAAGATACTCTAGCAAGATTTACGGTACGTCTCGGAACGTGTTTAGTATGACAACCTTAATCTCTACGGTGTGATGACGGTGTGCTGTATTTTTGTGGTAGGTACGTAGGTATGTTGTTCTGCTCTGTACAACAAATGTGTCATATCTATCTTTTTTTTTAGCTGAAATCTGTAGGGGATCCCGAGAATCTATACTTCTATACTATTAGTAACTCTGTCTGTCTGTTACGCTTTCACGCCTAAACCGCTGAAACGATTTAGATGATTTTGGTATGGAGATAGATAGGACTTGGAGGAGGACATATGCTACTTTTGATACTGTAAATCCCGCAGGATCGGGACTAAGCCGCGAGGCGTAGCTAGTATCTATCTATATATATAAAATTCCAAGTCCTGACTGATCTATATATCAATGCAGAGCCCAAACCGCTAGTGCTAGAGACATTAAATTTGGAGCGTAAAGATCCACTAAGAAAGGGATTTTGAAAAATCCCGCGGGATCGGGACTTACGCGGATGAAACCGGGAGACGCAGCTATAGTTTTAGGTATATAATTTGTCAATTAGATAAAGTCTGCAACTAGCTGTCCAATTTTGAACACCTTATAAAACTGCCTTTTTTAGAATCTGAAAACGTAATAGAGACACACAAATAAACATCTTGTTTATTTTGGAAATGATTCAAACAGTATTACTCATTTAACGTTAGAGTTAATGTTTGTATAGGAAGCTAGATGATTCTAAATAAAACAGCGGAAACTCATAGTTAGGTCCACATTTGTCTTCGTACAGATTTGCTGTTCTAATTTGAAACATGTAATTGCACTTTCAACAGAAACCTATGAGTGTCTTGTAGGTAGGTATGTATGTATGTACTATCAACAACGAAAGTGGGTATACACCGTACGGTCTAATTTCGCTACAAGGTAAATCATGGTACGGATTGCTTTTTATATTAAAATCAATGCAATAAGACCGCTGTGCTAACCAGACACTTACGCATGGCGTTGAAATTTAGAAACACAATAATTGTCACACATTTGATATTTAATATTTTCACGCTCGGCGCTCGGTTTAAACGAATCTTTCGGCTAACTGGATACCCACTTTTGTTGTTGATAGTACCTATGTCCAGACTGGACGGCTTAGATACTAGGATGAAACGTTAGAACAAAATTAGCAGTGCAATAACCGAGGGGCATATTTCAAACACTTTACTATGACACGAGACGTATCGTGCCAACAGAAGGTATCATTTTTAATGTTAATGGATATCTCGTTTATTGTCTTTAATAGGCTTATGACGCGGAGGTCATGAAAATAGGTTACATGATGAGTCATTTAGTAGATGGGAGATGAAAATGCTTCATTGAAGAGGCAGTCTATATGGACCACTTTGTTTCTACTTTGAGAAAACTTTATCGGATAGTTTTCCAATTTTCAAAATTATTAGTTTTAGCTTCTGGTGACCAAAGGGCGGGTTGCTTCCTACTTTGGCTGGCGTCGTCGTGCGACTGTAATGCAGAAACTGAAGGGCTTGTTTCCTTCAGTTTCTCCCTATTTAGGTATGCTGAAAAAATATACAGTTTCGGTGTTTTCTGTGTATCATATTTTATGTTTTAAAAAAAAGTATAATATGTACTACCTACCTATATCCGTTGTCCAGTACCCATAGTACAAGCTTAGTGATTAGTTTGGGGTTAGATTGCGCTGAGTGTAACGTCGTTCAATATTTATTTATAATTATGTAAAAGAAGACCTAAATATATGTAAGTATATTAATTTTATTATAAGTATTAGGTAGCAGATAACCCAATAAACATTATACATTATTTGACAATTATTAGTTGGAATTAAGGAAAGTCAAATTTAAACACAAAAATCCTATTGAAACATCGTTTATCGTGCCAAGTATTCAGTATATTGCCTATAGGTACCTATCTACTGAAAATAACGAAAAGTAATTAAATTTAAAATTTATGTTTCATTCTGTATGTATTGAGTCTATCACTACGATATGCGTACTTATTAGAGATGGGCCGACTATAGTTTTCGCCGACTAGCATACTAGCCGACTAGTCGATTTTTAAATTGCCGACCGACGGCAATGCAAATCATTACAATTCGGAATTATTCGGGTTAGTCGTCATCAAAACTTCCAAAAAATGATTAAACCGTTTTCGAAAATATAAAATAGAACAGAAAAATAAGAACAGAGCTGAATTATGTTGAGATATTTAAGATGTGACGTGTTTGTTTACTTTTTCTGTCTACCCACCTTTTAACTATTACCTACTATTAAAATCATTACTATTTTCGGTTTTAACCGCGTGGAGTTTATTACTTTTAGCATTGTTTCAACATTGAAAAATATCTTTAATTTTAATACAACATCGCGAAAACAAGAAAAATCTATATTTACTATTAATTCAATAAATATAAGTTTTATTGTAAAGATAATTGTTAGTTGACGACACCTACCGACTAGTCGGCGACTAGTCGGCGACTAGTCGGCGACTAGTCGGCCCATCACTAGTACCTACCTATACATTCGATTTACAATTTATACCCCAAGATACTCTTACCTAAATATTTTGAATAGCATCTGTGTCCACGAATGTACAAGTTTTCAGGTTAAATGTAATAAAAAGTGGTTATTTTTGGAAATTTATATGTGGTTTGTTTGAAGTGGTATTACCAACTGTGAATTGGTATGATGTGGTGTTATGACAGACCATCAACCTTCGTAAAACAACTGCGTGATTTTTATACAGTATCTGTAACTACTGAGAACTACATCGTGGTTAATATGTATATTTTTTTAGCATTGAACATGTAAAAACAAATTAATTATTTGATTTGATCGATTGTATGAAACGATGTTTTGCAACATTTATTGAAGACCAGCTGCGCCTCGCGGTTTTACCTGCGTAAATATGGGAATGTTTGTTAATCCAGATCTCCAGCTATTTGTATACCAAGTTTCATCGTTATCAGTTTTTGCGTAAAGGCGTAGCAAACATACTTGTTTACTTAATTATTATACTTACAATATTTATTTTTGTTGTTATTGCTCAAGGCATTTTTACTAGAAATACTGTCATGGTAGAATTTATTAAGATGCATTTCTCCTTGTAAAAAAATCTAGTACTTACACACAAACTTTCACATTTATAATATTAGTAGGATGTTCGAATTGACAGACGAAGGTCCATTGATCTGTTTGCGGAAGGAAAGAGATTGTTATTATCAGTGAATGAATGAGAAATTGCTTTTATTCCGATTATTTTAATACAAATACCTTCCTTTGATCGTTTTAATTGACTAAATAATTAATTGATTGTACCTACTTAAAGTACTGGATACTAAATACGTTTGACTATAACTAGGTACTTAATTATAATGTATATACACACATAGATAGGTATAGAACTGCTTTATTGTCCCAAAACTTAATTAGGTACACGAATATTACAAAGAAAACCTTAAACCTAGTGCAGTGGCACAGTGAGTGCCCTTATCGCCTAAGGGCGGTCTCTCCCAGGCAATCAATACTTACTATCGTCAATCGCATATCGTAGTAGTAGGGGAACGGGGGCTAGTTGTAACAGGGGTGAGAAGTAACAGTTTTATTACTCGGCAAGTTTTTGATATTTTGTTTAAATTTACACCTAATCTTTTTCTTATGACGGAATCTATGAAATTTGGAGAGTGTGTTCTTTACATGATGGATGCATAAGAAAGGGTTTTTAAAAATCGCCACCGGATCGGATTGGATAGTAAAGATATAAATACCTATCCAGGATTTTCTCAACATCAGCTTTAAAAGCAGATTTATATTTTCCTTCCTGTGACAAAGCTGTGATATTAATAGTTATACCAAATTACATTTGAGGGATTCCCAGTGATCCTCTATTCATTGTTTTAGGATACTAATGCATCATATTACCTAATAAGTAATACCGAGGTATTACTTCGGTAATTCGTTATTCATTTGATAAAAACCGCAAATGGGGTTAATATTTTCGTAACTAATTATTTACAACTATCTGTGGTTAAATTTCTATTACTAATTTGTCTGTTTTAATTAAGAGTGAATTAACTAACGAATTTTGTATTTGTCCAAACAAAATTACAATAAAGAATCATCACAAGATCACAAAACAAAGCTAAACTTCATTCCTAGTTTTCTAGTTTTAAGAAAAAAAAAGGAAAAGTAGCAGATTTTTTTCAATGAGGCGTCACAAAACATTTTCATCAAACCTCAGATTCGGATTTTGGACCAAAAGTAGGTATAATATTGTATTTTGGGGTGATGAAAGTAATTGAAAAAAAAAATACATTATAACTAACCCAAAAATTTCTCACTAGACAGCTTTTAGAGTCTAATTGCACTGAATTATAAGTTCTACCTACCTACTTATAGATTTTATGTCTATAAAATAATTTGCATGTTTTAGTTCTAAAATAAGTACCTACATAACTAGTAATTTTGTAATATTTTTGCTATTGCCTGTTCAACGGCAAACATTTATATTTGGATTTTGAATCTACAACTCCAACTCCGTTTGTAAAACCAGAAATGTCCAGGAAATTATAAGCCCGTATCTGGCAACCCTATGCTGGAGTCGCATCGGAACGTCAATTTCAAGGCGTTTGTGGTGCGAGTCCCTTCATGCAACCTGCCTCGCGTCATGACCGAAGACTTCTGGCCGAACGGCGTGGTGTTCCGTCGCTTCCGCGGACAAATACCAGAAGGATCCACTAAGACTGTATAGTTAGGCATGAATCCCGGGATCCCGGGATCTCGGACGCAAAAGTTCGATATTATAATCCCGGGATTGAGTGATCCGATATCGAGATTTGAGCAATTTACTATTTGGGTATAAATTAAGGTTTTTAGCTATATTTTTCCTCATGGAATGATTGAATAGAACTATTAAAATTAAACCCAAATTAGTTTACCCCTAAGGAAGAGATCTGTAAAGATTTAGAAGCGTAGGGAATTGGTAAAATGTTTAAAACAATAAAAGTAACGTGATTCATTGCAATTTTTAAGACAAGTATTTTTTATTCAAGCTCGCATGCAAAATTTGTCTGCTAACATCATTTTAGTGGTGCGCCTAGAATTTAGCGCGAAAGTTTAGACACTTTCGGGTTTAGGCTATTTGGCCGCCATATTTCCAAAATGATGGGGTGGACGGCCCACGGGGTAACTTATTTACGTAATAAAACCACTAGAATCTTAAATATATTAAATATTTTAGATTTAACACATTTTTACTGTATTAAATTCGCCTTTTTAACGATATCTAAAATCCCAGTATCAATCCCGGGATCCCGGGATTGAGGTCTTAATATCGATATCACCCTGGGATTGAAAACCTTCCGATATTGCATGCCCTACTGTATAGTGTAGTGTTATGGAAGTGCCACTAACATAGTATTAAGCTATTATTAACACATTTCAATTGTTATATAATATCATGTATGTAAGTCTACAAGGTATGCATTTATGGGCCTTGGTTGCCTGAAATAAATGATTATTATTATAATAAATCTTAGGTAGGTACCTACCTAACTAGCATAGTTTATGGCGGCTCGGTGCTTCTTTCTACTATATGGTAGGTACTATACCTTTTTTTTTTTTTTAAGGTGGAGAAATGCAGCCTGATGCACCTTCACGCCGCTCTCCCCCGAGAGTGGCGTGAAGGTGCATCAGGCTGCATTTCGAGGACGGACGATGGACGAGGTACCTACGAGTTAACAAAGAAATTTGCAAAGTTTGAAGTTCATGTAGGCACGTTCGCAATCACTCCTGGCATGGTGATCTTAGGAGATTGATTATCATAATGTATGTCTGCAATCTGCATGTATGTATGTTAGTTACCTCTTTATCTTAAAATATCACATAGGCTATTTTTATCCCGATATTGATATCTCGAGCTCCTCCGTGCTTCGGAAGGCACGTTAAGCAGTTGGTCCCGGTTGTTATCTCGGATAACAGTCGTTAGGTCAAGTTAGAGGTCTTAGGGCGATCTGAAAACTCTAACAATAGGCGAGAAACACCACTATACAAAAAGAAGAAGAATCCTGATATTGACAGGTTTGGGACTTAGGAGGGTACGGAGGGACTCTGGGTACTGTTGCCATTTCCATACAAACATAATACCAAAATAGAATTATGAAAAATCTAGTTTTCTACCCTAATATCGGTATTATTCGGATTAAGATTTTATTTTTACAGGGTTTATACCACAAGGTTTTCCAAAATGTTCATTCAAAATGTAATAAAACGGAGAAAAACAATTACATAAACACTTGTGAATTTATATTAATATAACAAACACTACACAATACAAAAATTAAAATAAAGAAAAAATTCTATTGACCAAGTCCATTACGGCCAAAAGTGCCCATTACGGAGATACATTTCGTTCATTTTTACAGCGTAAATTACTTTTTATTGGGAATAATATAAAACAAATGAGACGTTAAATGAGATATAAACTAGTAATTTACGCTGGAAAAATGAACGAAATGTAGCTCCGTTTTATTTCATTTCGAATGAATATTTTGGAAAACCCTATAAAAATAAAATCTTAATCCGAATAATACGGATATTAAGGTAGAAAACTAAATTTTTCCTAATTCTATTTTGGTATTATGTTTGTATGGAAATGGTAACAGTACCCACCTTCTTAAGCACGGAAAACCGGGTGGTACAGCTAGTTGACTATAAAATATAGACGATTTGATCGGTGATAGATAACTCATTGACATCGTCAAGTGTTGTTCGATGTATTCGTTGATGATATCCTATGTTTGTCTTATGTAGGTACACACAAATGTTCGGACCACACAAGAGGATAGTTTCAATGAACTTACTAGTTCATTACAGGTAATTACGTAGGTCTACGTAAACCCGCGCCTATTCTATAAGTGCCTAGTTACGAATTTAATACAATACAACATTTTTTTTACTTGCATGTAAGTTGAGTAAGAACATTGTGCAACGCCCCATGACTCGCTACTAACGAACGAAATACACCACTACTTGAAAATTAGCACCGTGACAGAGGAAATTCTTACCATCTCAGAGAGATATCAAAGGAGGTTTAAGAGACACCCTAACGAACTTGCGGTCAAGCTACTAACACGGAGTTATACAAAACGCCTGAAATGGAAGACATCCTGTAAATATATGAAAATAAATACCTATTTTTATGAATATACAGCAATATATATTGTAGGTAATGTTATTATATGTTTGATTACCTCGAACTCTAAAAAACAACTGATTAAGTAAACTTTAAACTTAATATTTTTGAAAAAAAAAGTAAACTATTAAATTATATTTATTTATTTTTTTGGAAGTGTAAAATATTCTTTAAACTTCCAAAAGTCGTAGATCAAAAGTTATTCGCCTAGATGTCCATAACAACCCCTTTCCGTCTTAAAAACCGTCCTCGAAACACATATAAAATTTATTATTTAGGGAATTTGTTGCGTTGCGTACCTATATGGCATTTAAATTCTATGAAAACTACAGTTTAAAAATTACCAGCAGCTGTATTCTGTCGGTCTTAAAATATATTTAAGCACTTGTTATATTACTCGTTCAGCCTCCACTACGCTCATAAAACAGGCAATACGACAAATTACTCTACATTTCTTACAATTAATGTTTAGTGTATTTTCAATATTATTAATTCATATGATTAGGATTTTGTGTCAATGTTATTCTTTAAGTCGCAGTTCTCACTAACTATCATAAAAATACATTAGCAATTGAAGGTCTTGCACCAGTAGTAACAGTAACCCATCACGAATTAAGCCCATTTTATTTATGTATTAAACCTTAAACGATTTTTATGAGATTTATTGCTACAAACGTTTAATTTTATCTCACGTTGTAAAACTAATATACGACTGAGCATTGATTCTGAATGTTTACATTCGGAAAACCATAGAAAGCCGTCTCGATTCGTTAATGCCAATATCACTTAACCTAAATAACAAAGGGAATCATGGAAATAACGAAACTAGTAGGTAAGAATAATATTACGTTACGAAAAATTTTATAAGTCTGCTACTTTGCTTTTCTATGCTAGAGAAATATTTTCACGGAAAATACATTTTCAAAAAGTGCAAACCCGATTGAGCAAAGCAAGAGCAAATTTTGACGCAGGTGGAATTTTACAATATTACAAATCAAATTGGGATCAATAAATACACCTACTATTTGTTTACATTTCGTCTTTTCTCTCTGTTTTTTTATTACTAGGTACTTCAAAATTACCGTTTCGTTCGATTACCTATTTCAAAAAATAAAAACTCAAATATTTTATCAATTTCCTAGCAATCGTTTTCAATTTGCCTACCGCGTAGAAACATTAATTTGAAGGGCAGTTTAACACTTAGAACAGTTAAAATCCCATTTAATTCCCTGTTTTATTAATTGGCTGCGTTACATCACACTGTTAGTTATTGTTAGAGCAGTGCTGTGTTGTGATACGTAGGGCCTAATCCGAGTATCCCGAGTGTCGATAAATCAGTCGCGATGGGGTGGTGACATCATCTTCGTCTCAACGCCGACCTTCCAGTTGATGCCTCTATATTTTCATGGTAACTAAGCACTTCAGAACTAGGTCGGGACGTCTCTCCTCAATCACTATAAATGGCTTATGTCAATTTATAATAACGTTTTATAACGTTCTCCAAACTAATTTACAATCCAGTTCGTCCTTTTCAATCGAATCATTCAAACTTTTATTGACTTTTATAGTTTCTTATTAAAGTTTTTAGTGGAACTGGAAATGTACTTACTATGTAGGTACGTTATATTTACAGGCGACGACGACCTGAGGGTTATTTTTGTACGGTTATTTTGTTAAATTAATTCTGTTGTTTTTAATGTTGGATCAAATTCAATTCTGAAAGGTGACTTGTTGAAAATATTTGAAAACGAATAAAAATGTAAATGTTTTTCCAATTTGAGTTTGAATTCCATTTGCGTCAGTGAGCCAGTATTTTTTTCTCATATTTTTTCATAAGTTTTCAAATGTTCAATAAAACATTTGCTTTACTTTAATACTAATAATCCGTCGAATTCCAACTCTTTTTATGTCTGGAAGTCAAAAAACCGCTACCTCAGCCCTTAATTCAACAATGCACTTCAAGTTTAAGGGGTAGTACCTAACTTAGACGAAGTACGAAGCCGTACGTACATTATAGGTACTGGATCCTTTCGCTAGTACCTACTATAATATTGTGAGAAAATTTGTATGCAACCATTCGGCATTTAAAATTGGAAGAGTTGAGAATCGACAGAGCAATCGAGTGCGCGCGCGCACGTTGGTCGGCTAGTCAGTGGTCCGCAAGTCGCCGCGTTGTGCGCTCCGCTCATAGAGCCGCTCTGCCCCACGATCACACCCGAACGCAATTTATCGAAGACACGACTTCTCCATAACGACCGAACTTTCCTAAAATAGATATTAATTTTCTTCAAATACACATTTCTTTGCACAGCAGTAGAGTAATAAACCCGTGTTCTTTTTAATTTTCTCGAATGAAACGGTGTTACCGATCCACGTTTTTCACTACGAGTGAATAAATAATTAAGAGGGCGAAGTTGTCTTCGCGAATTTTCACTTTTACCGGCTAGGATTCGGCCGTCTACGCTGCGTCTACGTTAACCGGCTGTCTGGAAAATGAACCACTGATTCTAGTAAGTATCTTTTGACTATTCTATCTTTTAATTTTATACTTAGGTAGGTACCTACCTAATATTTAATATTTGAATGTATCTTTTCTTGAGTGTTTCTGTTTAGGTAGGTACCTACTTACTAGTGTTTTACCACTTGTATCAATTTACCCTTCTACTTTATTGATTCTATGTCGATGTCAAACAATATAATATTGTGTATATAGCTATTAAAGAAAAACTATAACATTTATGAATATATTTTTCTTCTTATTTAATATTTAATGTTTTTAAATAATTTAAAAACTTGTTTTAGTGTTGTAGTAGGTACTAATAAATTCAAAATGTTCTAAACTTCAATATTAAAAATGCAAGGCGAATGCAAAAATATGAAGTTAATTTCCATGGTTATTAGACTACCAATATTTTAATAGCCGTATAAATTAATTTTATAAAAACATCTGTTTAAAATTAAATTATTTGACATCTGACAATTTTATATATTTGGCTGCCAGAGTGATCATTGACCTTATGTAGAATTTTTATTATTTTTTCATGACTACCAAAAGTCCAGGCAATTTGCCAACAGGGACTCCTGAATATAAGAAAATATATAAACAGTATGAAGAAACAAATACCTCTTCAATCCACTAGAGCATTTTTTAGATAAAAATGCTTCCTGGAACGCAACAGTCTGTTGCAGTTGCAGGTCCCTATCATATCATATGCATGTTTGAATGTAGGTCATTCCCATTGGTAGATATGGAAACCAAGAATTTCCTGGTAAGTATCTTCCGCAATTTCTTGTAGAATTTAATTGTCGACAAGTTCCATCACTGACTGCAAATTGCTCAAAGGTGACAATGTAATAAGTTCGACAAGTTATTAGAAATTACAGAAGTCGACGTTCACGAGACTTCGCACGTTGGAAGTCGTTTGCGCAAATAAACATGTGCAAGATTTGTTGAATTATGATGGAAGGTTTTTAACAGCTAGTAGCAACTTTCAATTTGAAAAACCCCACAAGAATTGAGTTTTCCCTTTTATGTTGCTTAAAATACGATTTCAATAACAAATTGCGACCATACCAATACAAATACCAATTGTAGGTATTAGTATACCTACTTATCTAATTTTTTGTCGATATCTAGGAAGTGCCTCATCTGTTTATAAATTACATTTAATGGGAAGTTATTCAAGCTCTAATTATTGTTACTAATAAAATAAATCAATCGTAAAAAATAGCCAGTTCGAGTGTTATAAAAATTTATGTTATTATACAATTCAGACGAGGCCCGGCATGACCTATGACATTCGATACCAAGCCGATGACTTGAGGTGAATAATTTAATTCGAGATATATCAGAAATATTATTAAGCAGTGAGTATTCAGATCCGGCCTCCGGCCTCCGCCCGGCCGCGGCAGATTGGGAAGACCCAAGAAGTGCTGGCTTGACGTTGTAAGATCGGATATGCGTGCTAATGGCCTCACTACACGGGATGCCGAAGATCGTGCGAAGTGGAGACGTAAAAGTAGGAAAGCGGACCCCGGGCTCTCGAGAGAGATGCAACCGGGAACAACGCTCGGATGATGATGAGTGAGTATTCAGATATATCTCTGAATATATATATCCTCCTTTGGCCGTAATGGACTTAGTCAAAAGAAATTTTACTTTATGTTTATGACTTTTAACTTTTAATACATTTAATTTGTCTATACCAGTACCGAATATATTATCTTCGAAATATTATTCCAAATTAGAATTTAACCGAATATACACTTATCTAGTATTAACACATTTATAACTACAATAGTGAAACTGTATCTATCTACTCCGTCAATATTTTTTTTGATCAATATATTCGAGGTGGTCATTCGTCCGAGGTCAAAATCTTTATAGCATAAATCAATCAAACTGTTACGGTTACTGCCAGTTTCACTAAATTCAAATTCACGATTTGTGAAAAAAAAGATGCAAATAAAAAATTCGCAGTTCGTTAGAGCTGAAATTTAATTAGAACTATCCATGGACTACTGCTGACTATTTAACTACTTTTTATGAGACTACATACACCTACGCACCTAGTACCTAGATACTTTAAAGTTGTGATGTGGAATTGATTAATTATAATAAGAGAAGCAGTATATAGACAAGAGAAAAGAACATCTATATCTTTTATATCTCAGTTAAAATATAGATTTCTCAAAACTCTAATTGAAACTTATTTGTTGAAAATCACAGATGCCTCCACGAGGTTGTATTATATAAGTAGGTATAGCAATCGGTGAATGACCAGAGTCTAGTGTTTCAGAAGTGTTAATTTCTGCCATTGTCATCTGTTAGCAGATTTTTTTTCTGTATTTGTAACTCACGTTCCAATAACATAGGAGAGTTTCATACAAGCCTGTAAATGTTTGTTCTATTTTACAAACGATATGTTTTTAGTTGAAATGTATTATGTTAATTAAATCATACATTCTCATAATGTATTCAAAAGAATTCATTCTATGTAAAATAGACACACGGATACTTAGTTAAATTATCTCATGCGACTCTACGGTCAAGGACAGGTAGGTAATAAGTATGAAATCAGATTTAATTTAATTAATTTGGGAATTTAACTATGACTGATACCTTTGACTAATATTAATAACAAACTGTCATACGCAAAAATTTGACAGGCATATGAATCTTAACCTTTTTTACACGAGATCGGTTAGAGATGACGCTACAGTCACTAAGAATTAGGCTCATTTGTTAGTCATCATCGGTCTGGATCCCTGACAACAGCAGTTTATATCAATTAAATGGTCGTTGTTAATATTGTCATAAGTCCGTGTGAGAACTGCCACTTTAGATATCAGAAATGTCGGGGTTAACAGACGTTACGTAGCCCTTGGAAGTCATTGGGAAATAAATCACAGAGTATTAAACTCTTATTTATGTACATTTGGCGGTTTTCATAAACACGTTTTAGCTATAGGAACCTAGTGATTTCATGTTAGGTATTTGTTAAATCGTATGATTACACGAAACAGACTAATAATTTCATTTATATTGATACCACGAAGTATTAAATTCAAATATAGTTAAATACAGAATGTCAAGAAAAGATAGAAATTAATAAATACAAATTATATGTCAATATTTAAGTCCCGAAGCCAATTGAATTTTATGTTAAGATTGATGAACGAAATATATGAATATTGGTAGTATAAATAATAGCCCATATAACGTTTGAGAGAATAGCAAGAAGGATATATTAACACCTAATTCTATCGATTAGTAAATTGTTAAATTTGAACGAAAAGATGATGACCACATGAACGATAAGATAATGGCTAACGAAGGAGACTTGAAGAAGAAGAAGACGTACTGTGCTAACCTCGAATAATTAATTTTCTTTGAAGAGAGACTGAAGTCTTTTTGGAGTCTTTTCTGAATGACAGACAAAATAATAGTGGGTTAAGATTGGTTGCAAAGTACCTGTAGGTATGCACTTTATTATGTAACCGATTAAATTAAATTGAGATATCATTCCGCATGTAAATGTTTGTACAAAAATTACGTTGAATGTAGAAAACGATGAATATACAAACACCCTGGCAACCGAGTTCACCTAAAAGAATTACGATAAAACGCTCGGGATTACGTCAGTGAAATGGGTTAAATGGACTGAAGCAATAAATGTAGCCCTCGCCGTGAACTGAAGCAGAACACTAACAGACCCGATTCGAGGCCACTCTCAGAAAATAATCAAATAATATATTAGCTAGACTGAAAAGTGTTATACCAGACGGTGGTATTCAAATTTGCTGAATAATCGCATTCACTTACTAATCTTCTAAAAATAAACAAACTTTCCCTTGGTGAAATATAAATGCATGTCAATCAAATTGTACCTACTCGTTCTAATCCCTAGCTAAATTATTTGCACGAAAGTATCTATCTTGCGTAGTCGTCAAGACTATTTCTTACTATGAAGTAGGTTTTATTCTTGATGGCTCCAATCTTTTTGCTCGTGCTATATTCCATCGGGAGTCTGGGAATGTTGAACCATTATGGGATTGATCTCGCGAAACAGAAACAAACGACCACCTGCAGCTAAATCTGTACTTTTCTTTTGAGTAGGCAGGTATATATTGCCAGTTGATCCTCGCTCTTCGTCGATCAAGAAAATATTTCTCGTTGATTTTATCGAAATGATTTCAAAGTAAAAGCTTTTTTGATCTTGTTTGACGTAATGATTGATCAGTAATACAGTTTTATGGTAGGCAATAGAGTTAGAAATATCCATATTATGTTACTGGTAAGGTGAAATTCTATTTATTTATTTATTTCATGAAAAATAAATTGTAATAACATGAAGCACTGATACGAATGTTACCATCCATCTTTAAATACACACATCAATGCACAATTACAAGTCAAAAACATGCTTACAGACAATGAATAATAATAGAGTGCAGTCCGAAAGCAAAGACAATAATTAAACGAATATGCTCACGTAATGTGAATTTAATTATGTTAATCTGCAAAGGACAGAACAAAGTTAATCGTTTCGAGTTAGAAACGGCGGCGGCGCGGGCGGCTCGGTGGTAATGATCCGGGGCATCGTATTGAATAATAATGATAGCGGTCGTTGAACAATCGTGAACTTGGCTC
The DNA here is from genome assembly GCA_958496205.1 of Idaea biselata. Classification (NCBI taxonomy): domain Eukaryota; kingdom Metazoa; phylum Arthropoda; class Insecta; order Lepidoptera; family Geometridae; genus Idaea; species Idaea biselata. The sequence goes on along the minus strand of OY292403.1, from coordinate 7,972,259 downwards.
GGTGGCCTTCGTGCTTTACCATCTCATTGTTAAGGACCGGCTATTGTTGTAACAACTAATACTTGTATTTGAAAACTTATATAACAGACCTCTGAATGGATGCATTTCAATGAGGCGCCTCTCCCTTCATGAATTTATAGTCGATCGCAGTCGTCGCTCGTTTGGTTATGATATGAGCGGTTATTGTTATGCAAATGTAACCTACAATGCTCCTTATTTTATAAATTATACTTTGCTATTTACTTTTATACCTGTACCATTTCTGAGTGTAATTAGGTAGGTACTTAGTTGTATTTGATATACCTACAATTAAAATTAATATTAGATATGTTATCTTTGTTGTTTGTATAATAAAGTGCATCAATATATCGAAAATGACGATGCACTTGTATTGAAGATCACATATGGCACATAACGATAAGCATATTTCACAAATAGGAAGATAATTTTGTTAAGTCTTGTTCCTGAAATATAGGCCTCGTTTGTCACGACGTTTAACAATATTACTGGCCTGATTTATTTATGAAGTCAAATTCTCGGTAAATCTTAAACTTCTACGTAGACGAATCAACTGGGCAACTTTGTCGGATCAGATTTAGGTCGTACGTGATTGGTTCCCAATATGTTGCCGAGATTAGCTCTAAATCCGTAGGGACCTGTTTAACTGGCCTCGATATAGAGTTAAAAATGTCTAGATAGAATTTAAAAAGAAAGTTCCTTCTTGAACAGGCGGGTATCGAGTTTTCGGAGCTGACACATTGGCCTAATTTTTCCGAGTTCAATAAAACATTTCCTCGTCTGGTTTCCCTGAACTTGCTCGCGTCTGATCCGACGCGTAGGTATTGACGGACGAAAATAGATCGACAGATTTAACATAAATTTCGCTGTCAAACATAAAATCCTATACGTAGACAAGATTATTCTGTATCCATGTTCATTTTGGAATATATTACCCAACTTATATTACCTACCTACATATATTTCTAGGTAATTCGTGTACTGTCAATGGTAGGTAGAAGTAGGTATTCTTTTAGATTATGTTCTTTTCGTCATTTTTCATACAATATTGCTATATGGGACCATATTGCATTTAATTTACCTTTTTATATCCCTAATTTCGGAATCAATCCCGGGATTGAAAACTTTCCGATATTGTATGCCATAATACTGGACTATCTCTTTGCATAAAACATATAAATAGGTACCTACCTACATACGAAAATTTTGCATATGGTGTCGTCTCTACAGTGTGAGATAAAGATGTTCTAAAAATAAATATGAAAGAATTGGTTTCCAATTACTAATTAAAACCAAATAACCAATAATTAATCTAGAAAGAAACGGATACTACGTACCTATATTAATGTTTATAAAGTTTATCTCAAGAGTTCTTGACTCGTGTTATTGTCTCATTCACAATGTGAATCGTAGACGCAAGTAGGTACAACGGTTTATTACACCGACTACCTATCGTTAATTATAAAATTATAACTTGTAGATACAATAAAAAGAAAACTTATGTTTAACATTTTACAGTCAAAGTTTAATGATAAGTACTGGCCAGTGATAAAATGAACTAGGTATTAAATACACAAAAATGTGTGATGTTGCCGCTTATTGCAAGGAACTGAACAGAAGTTACTGAACATTCTTATGTTTATTATAGTTTAAGATAACTCGTCATTAAAAATTAAAATACTATTAGATTTTTGCAGAGAATTGTATTTCATTGCTTATTCTAGTGTGGTCAAATTAAGCCTTAATAAAATATAGTAGGTACTTGCACAGTATAACCATAGACTAATTATTATTATTATATAGGTATATATACCTAATGTTGGCTTAACGTCGCGTCCTAAGGGTTGACATGCATGCAAATGGCTTCACTACACGGGATGCCGACGATCGTGCGAAGTGGAGACCTAAAAGTAAGAAAGCGGACCATGAGCTAACCGGGAGAACATCGCTCGGAGCCTCGGATGATGGGTGAACCATAGACTAATTTTATTGATACTTAATTTATCTATGGTATAACAAACGGAGATCGGGCAGTGAGATAATATGACAATAGGTACATATGTGGGTACACGCCTATTATCATTTAACAAGCTCTAGCTCTTATGTATATTGTATAAGTTTCATTTGAATAATGCCAAGGTGAAGTGCGTGATTGTAAAAAAAAACTATTCGCTAATGTAACCTATACGATCCAATTATCGGACATCGTAAAATTTAATTTCGTTAGTTTAATAATAGTTATTTCTTGTAGAAAAGATAACCTATTAAAAATAATTGCTTATATTAACCAATAACATTACATCGCGACCAAAATTTAAGTACTTATAATAGATTATTTATCCATGTTACCCTCTCGCAGTCGGGTAAAAAGCTATCCAATCTGGAGCTCCACCACTAGTTTTCTTTTTATCCAGAGTAATTCTGCTATTCTAAAGGTTTTTGCGTAGACAACAAGAGACTCTTATTGATTCGCCATGTTCTCTCTTTGTCCGTCTGTCCGCTGGTTATTTTTGGAGTATTCGCTTTCCCTTCTAGTGTTATTCTGCGTTTCCATCAGACATTGGTAATGATGTGTAACTAGGGATATAACATTCCAAACAATTATTAATCACTTCGATTTTTTTGTGTATTAGGTAGTTATCATTCCCTTAATTAAAGTATAGGTACTTACAAAACTTTAATTTATTACGTTCCAAACATGTAATTTGAACCATTCATAGTTTTAATAAGCCAAATAGGTAATTCTAATGGAGGACCTTATCATTCTTGGTTAGGAACGAGTTATCTAGAGCTGAAAGTTAGATCCCTTATAAAAATTGAGCCTTATCCCCTTATATATGACCTTTACATTGAGAAATATAGAAAGAAATAAACCTACGTAAATTTCTTCGTAACAGAGAAAAGGAAGCCTCAAGAAAAAAAAACTGCCTGCCAAAACACATCACTCATAGGTGTGTCACAACACAACCAGTTCCATCACACGTCATAAATTATTTATAACTAGTAATTACATAACTTAGTAACATGCCTACTAAAACATTTGCAAATTCCATCGTAAAGCTTAAATTGTTTATTGCACTAGTTTAGGATTTCGAACAATGCCCATGAAATGTCCTATTAAAACATATTGTAGGTATGCTCATTAATACCTACTAATTGTGTTAATTTAGATTCTTGTTAAATCTTTTGCAGCCAAAAGAGCTTTCAATTGTCGAGGGAATAATCTCTAGGAAGTTGTAGTAGGTACTTTTCACGAGTCGTAATTTTAGAGAAAATTTAAGAGTGACTCAATCGCTGAGAAATGCCTCGTAAATAGTTTAATTTAAAGCTAGACAGTCTACGAAGTCTATGGGAAAACGTTTTTTAAACGAACAGCATCGCGTAGATCAAATTAGCACGCAATCCTCGTCTACCCCACATAGTTTGGCGGCCTATTAGCATTCTTTTTATTTAAACTGGTTTTTTAGAAATACTGTATAATTATTTGCCTAAATTATAGGATGATAAATGGCATATTATTTATAATTCTCTGAAAAAAAGAAACACATTAAAAACTTAAAACTCATAACATATTAGTTACGAGTGTTGCGTTGCTCTACTGTGTGAGACAGTTTTCGTTTTGTACCATTTAATTTAATATTCCTCATCTGAGCGATGTTCCCGGTTGCATTCCTCTCAGCAGTCCAGGGTCTGCTAAAACCCTAGCTATTCGGGGTCGGTAATCAATCATCAATCATCATCGACCACGCCTACTCCAAATAGGTTTGACAATATTTATACGGCACCAGCCCTACTTGGGTGGGAGCTAGCAGCTTACTCGCCATATCGCCCGGGGAGAATTCCACCTTTTACGACACCCATGGACAGAAATGGCTTTGCCCTAATCTATTCTATGCCGGGTCCACACGGAGGACATACACATATACTTATAATATTATTGGTTATTTAGACCCAACTTAAAGTAAATAAATATATAAACGAAATACATATAGGTAATATTAAACAAGCAAAAATCCCTAATTTATCTAATAGAGAACTGACGGATCGAAACAGCCAAGGTCTAACTGAACATTATCGGAGTTAAACATCAACAATGTTGAATTATTTAGAGAAATTTACAAGAACAATTTATAAAACCGAGAAACATCTAATAAAAATAGTTTAGTTTTTGCTCTAAGCCTGAAATATGTAGTCGAGCATCTAATTTACTAAAATACTAGCCTAGGAATTAGGTCGACGTCACAACAAGTAAGGTTCATTAACTTTACACTTTACGATCTTTTCTTGGGATTCTAATAATTATAATTAAGTTTATTTATATGCGTCTATTTCTGTTACATTGTAGAAATAAGCGATCAAGCTTACAAGCTTTTAATCTATATGTTATGTAGTTTCTAGACATTATTCTGTCGGTCTCATCATATGCTATTTGTAACCTGAATAAACTAGGCTTCTATCGGTACAAATCGAATACAATAGGACATTATCTGATACGTATTTCGATAAATCTCTGCGCCTACGCATTCGAAATATTGCGTGCATTCTTGGGCATGCGATCCTAAAAAGTTTTTCTGCGAATGTCGCGGTCAGTGGAATAGATGAGAGACAATGTCAACATTGCCAACGTTTCGGGTCATATTTCATTCACATATCGTACCTAATGTAATTCGCGAGTAGTTTTTTGTATACTAAATGAATTAGATGACTCCTTTTCTACAAAGTTACGCCATCTATAGGTACCTATTCGACTTATTGTTATCAAAGGCCAGACTACACCGCTGGTCATAGAGACTTGAAACCAATATTATCATGAGAAAGCACCTAGTATGTAGAGTATAGTCAGGTAAGATCGGATACGGGGGAAAACCGTATGACTCAAACATCTCCCAAAATAAGTGATAGTTTTAGTGTTAGCCACGGTGTTCACAGGAGCAATTCACCCCGCACCGATCTGTGGCACTCGGCAGTTGCAATCTCACCTACTTTGGGAGATATTTGAGTACTATGATCTTCCTTCGTATCCGATTTTACCTGACTATACTCTATGTTATTTTTTATACTGTAAATGTAGGCCAGGAGGTGCCCAAATCGTGTACGAACAGACCCGCTTAGCTATCAGGGTATCAAAAACTGACAAGCTGTCATATTTAACAAACAATGAGAAGGTTCATTTGTAATTCATGTTGGTGGTTGACAATGAAAGTGTCAGTAAGTAGCAAGCTTCCCCTTAAATGAGTCACGGCCCGAGGCGACTGTCTCGTGTCCCATTGAGATGAATGTCCGACTGATTTCGGCGACAGGACACTATATGAATAACAATAGAATTGTTTGTTCTGTCTGAGGCGTTACAATAAAATAAGCTCTAGGCGGGGTCGTTAAAATTATCTACGCATACACGATCCAACGATCGAACCATTCGATGGGCAGTTCGAATTTTTATGTTTCAATATACATAATGTTCCGGCGAATGTAGATGGGTTGGGTTAGGGTAGGGTTTTTATTCCAACAGTTTTATACCCGTATTTATAGACGAATCCAATTGATTAACTGATTATTGATTACTTTGACTAAGCAATGCTCTGTCTCGCTCTTGTTAGTAATTTTTAACGTTAACAAAAATGTGACAGACACATTACTTAGACAAGTAAATTACTTAGAATCGATTGACTATAAATACGAGTGTTAGAAATTATTACTTAACTGGACTCGACATATTTTTAAAAAACTTAAGGTTATAGTTAATTAAAATCTGAAATTGGTTTATGTTTTACAAATAAAACCTTAATCTATAATTCTAAAACAAGATATAGTTTATGTTTGAATATTCTAAAAAAAACAATTACCGAAATTTGAGGAGAATTGAACGAAGTCTTGATCGACCCCCTTTCGGATTACCTTCACTAAAAGACGTCAGATGTATTTATCTTTTCCCTGATAAAAATTAGGTGTCCTAAAAAGGTCTACTTGATTACAGCTTTTTATTTACCCAATAATTTTAACATGGTAGTGAAAGATTACGATTTCGCGATGTAGTAACGCGAGTGTGACAAGTGTTAGCGTAGGTGGTAGGCTGGTAGGTAGGTACATCAGTATCGCAACAAGTGCTACTAACGTGATATGATAAGAGAATCACTTGTCAGATGCGATTTAGCGACCGGAATGACGTCGCATGTCAACACAGACTGCTTCACTGATATTACCTAATAGGGATAGCCTTGTCTTTGTATTTAAAACATTGTAACAGGGGTTAGTCCAAACGTACCAGAGCAATAAGGTCCTGTAATGAAACATACTATGGCCCCTGTCGGTACTCGTATTGTACACTAAAGACATCATCGATTATAAAAAATATTGCAATAACTAGTAACCTATCTAGGTACATTTTCTATTCTACTTTATTCACCCGAGCGAAGTCGGTACTTAGTTAACTGTGGCGCATTATACAAGTTTCGTCTAAATGAGCCCAGTTGAGTTGAGTCTGTATTAGGTTTTACCATCACGAGTTACTATCTAACCGAGATTATGGTTTGTTATAAGATCAACAAAGTTATAATCTACTTGATTTCCGAACTTCAGAAAAGGTTCAATAGCCGACAGTGACGTTAAAAGTACGTCATCAAGTTTAACTCAACTGATAAGAGAGCATCTACTACTTGCAGCATAAAGCTAGTTAGGTACGCCTCATAACTAACGAAGTGGGCGAATGTACACCTGAGCCTTTCTATAACCGCTTATAGCAGGGCCTGATTTAGCGTCAGTGAGCGTTAAGCTCTATAAGTACACTGGGAAAAAAGTTAGGTAATTACAAACCTAATCTAGTAGGTTAATGTCAAAAGTAGGTAAAATGTACCTAATTTAGGTTAAATGTACCTAAAAACATATTAGGTACGTAGGCTAATTCTACCTAGTGCGCTTGGTAATGCAAAAAGTCGGTAGATTAAACCTACTTTTTGGTAAAACCGTGTTTTAACCAATAGTAGGTACACATTAACGTATTGAGTCGGTAAATGCAACCTACTTATTAAGGTTAAAATAATCTACTAATTGGGTTTATCAACTTGCTCTTTAAGTAGGTAGAATTAACCTATTGATTTGGTAATAATTACACAATAGCTTGGTACAATCCTGTGCCTTCAGTGAAAAGTAATATATCTTCAAAAACACTACTTTTCAGGAGAGCCAATTAAAGATTTGAATGCCCATATTTTTTTACTATAAAGATTTCCACGTAACTGTTGATGTCAAAAAGTTTCTTACCATATAATGTATAATTTGTCACAGGTGCATCTTATTTCATTAGCAAATAAAGGAAATATTTAGAAAAAACTGTCAGGTACATCTATTTGCAACAACAAGGTAACAGTGTATTTTAATATTACTTAACAAATATCAATTTACACAGCACATGGTACTCTCGTGATAGTTGATATTGTTGCACCGTCTTTACAGTATATTGTCTAACTACGGCATGCAACAAAAAAGTGTACAAACAAATTTATGATATTTTTTTGTGAAAAATAACATTTTGAGATAAATATATTTATACTTGTATTTTTTTTTAGACATATTATTTTACCGGGACCTGCATTGTTAATTACCTTGTGTAAACTGATACAAGTAGACATTATTTAGGGTTTATTTATTCATTTTGATATGTCTAAGTCCTCGGTATGTCTAAGGGAGGACGCAAGTGTGACAAGGAAACTTGGTGGTGGACACAGTCCAGTCCAGACTAGGGTGAAGAAAGCCCTCTTTAAAAAGTGGCAAGCGTCCAACTCTCCTGAAGATCGAGACGCGTACGTACAGGTCTGCCAAACGTGCCACAAAAAGAACAGTAGCCAGAGCCAGTCAGGACCACTTACAGCCATTGTACGATAAGTTGGAAACGTCTGAGGGGCAGAAGCTTATTTATAAGTTGGTACGTTCTACGATCAAAGTGGCTCAGGATATATCAAAGTGCCGCTGTGTAAAAGAGCCTAAAGGTAACCTGCTATGCCAGGATCTCGCGGTAAAGGAAAGATGGCGCTCTTATTTCTACAAGCTGATCAATAAGCAGTATAAAGAGGTGCAGCCACCGGAACTCCATCCGAATCTAGGACTTGTGCCACTGATAACGCCTGAGGAGGTGCGCAAGGCTCTTCGCTGCATGAAGAATCGGAAATCATCTTAACTAACCTTTTTGACCGCATACTCGAGACTGGCAGAATCCCCGCCCAGTGGAGACTGAATGTTATCACTCCAGTGTTCAAGGGCAAGGGATCTGTGCAGGAGTGTGGAAGTAAACGTGGTATAAAGGTCATGTCCCCACCATGAAGCTCTACGGGCGTATAATTGACTCTCGGATCCGGCAGGAATGCACTGTCTCGGATGGCCAGTATGGTTTCCACCCTGGTCATGGTACTATGGACCCTGTTTTTGCCCTAAGGGTCGTTATGGAGAAATACAGAACGAAGAATACGGCCTTCGACTGTGTTCCTCGCGTGATGATCTGGTGGGCGCTGCGGTCCAAAGGGGTGCCAGAAACTTATAAGAACGGCGGTTTGCAACTCAACGTAGTGAAGACCGAATATTTGGCTAGCAATACCACAGATCCCACACCTGTCTGCGTGGACGGTCACATGGTCGAGCGGACAGACCAATTTTAGTACTTGAGATCTGTGCTTCACGAGTCCGGCGACATCGATTGCGACGTCAAGTTCCGCATTTCGGCAGCTTGGGCTAAGTGGCGAGAGATGACTGATGTCATCTGTGACCCCAAAATGCCGGTCAAACTGAAGGGACAGGTCTATAAAACGATCATTAGACCTCTCCTTTTGTATGGTAGTGAGGCGTGGCCAGTGCTTGAGCGACATAAGCAGGGGTTGCATGTCACGGAAATGAAGATGCTGCACTGGATGTGTGGAGTGACGCGAAAAGACCGCGTCAGAAACTCCCACATCAGGGGCAGCCTTCATGTTGCAGATTTTGAGACATTGCAGATAAATTGCAAGAATGCCCTTACAACAAACACAAACAAAAAATTAAAATTCAATAGGAACCTAAAAACTACAACTATAATCAAACACAAACAATTAGTCAAAAGGGCGCTGCGTATGGCAGCGGCGGCTGCCTTAGCAGCTGCCGCTGCCACACACGCGGCCAGGCGGCTTCAAGACACAAGGGATATTCGCCGAAACAAGAGCCCTCCGAATTACGTAATTAATAATAATAATTACGTACGTGTTGACGAGGAAATATCCCAGGACATTGACAACAAGTTAAAGCATGGTGGCCACTAGCCTCCGCCTCCAGAAACACAAACGCATAAATGAGGCTCACATACGTCGGATCCCAGGCGAAGATCCACAGCCACACGCAGTGAACTGTAATTAAACAGAGTGCCAAGATGAGGCGATGGTAGTGCCTGCAACCACGCACCCGAATCTGGCCTCGACACAACCCTTATTCTCGCCAAGTCTACCCCCACCGCACGGTCCATGAGATCCTTCATCAGCCTAACAGCCCCGATAACATCCCACATGCGCTGCACATCAGGCAACTCAGGGAGATCCACCCCAGGATTGAGAGCCAACCAAGCCTCTCGTGCCTCACGCGCATAGGGAAATATGGGCCCCCATTAGGACATAAAATGTTAGTCACCAAGCTCATTACCCCATGCGCGGAAGCAAGAAAACCCGGAAGAGCTACATCTACAGAACGTCTCACACCCAACCCTCCGTGCCTAATCGGCAAAGACGCCTGCACCCACTAATGCTCATTCATCTTCACGTTTAGGATAGACTCAACCCCAACCCTCAATGCTTCATCGAAGGCGATAACCTCGCCAGGTCATAACCATGATGGAGAGGCGCGAATTTTGCCTACCTCTCCTAAAACATAAGGACTTTGGGTAACAAAAATCAAACAAGCTCAAAGGCTATCATTATTGAAAACACAAAAATCATTAATTCCCCTATTGGTCATTAAACGCAAAACACATTTTGATGATAATGATTTTGCCGAAAATGACAAATCCAAGAAAGCAGGGCGTTACCTGTCCAGAAAGAACAAATCTGCGTTTAATACACGTCAGAGGGTAAAGATATCTTTTCGATACACCATCACAACAAACAATTTAACAAATACATCAAATATTTGCATAGTGAGAACGGAAAAGATTAATGACTTTTTTGATAACAAATTCTGAAGAACCATATCAAAACTTACCTGGTAGCGAGATAAAGCGCAACCACTCCGTTTAAAGGTCGTGAGTAAACTGAGGGCATCTAGGAGGGTGTGCCTGCATTCAAGCAACAACATTGTATCCAAGAGAGATGGAGATATCATGTGAACAATCCTTTCTGTGACTAATGATGTTTATTTTGTGACAAATTTTAACCGTGTCTGTTTTTTAATACTTTATAAGTAAACATAAATAAATCCACATCATATGGAAAGATTGATCATTTATTAATGACTTTACATATAACATAATTTATTTAAGTTTTTTTTTATTAGCGAAAATAACCACGTGCGATGTGCGTGTTGGACATGTGAGATAATGTCGTTTGAAGCTGATTTTAGATTAAATTTGTAATTAAACTATGTTTATTATTTTGCTTTCGCGTGTAAATAGTTGGGTTTGTAGTCACAGGATCTTATAACGTTGTCACCCTTCAATATAGTTATAGTAGAAAAAAGTATTTCGATTGGACGCGTTTTATCCTCACTTTCAAAGAATGACCCTCGCCCTTCGTTACAATGCCGCCCCTTACCCCGCGCAACCCCCGCGCACTGAAGTTATATCACTTGACACATTATTATGGTAGGTAATTTATAGATAGTTTTCGTGATTAATGATATTTCATTACCAGTATTATTTGACACCAAACCATTTTATATTTTTATTTAATATAACACTAGTTGTATCACAATGTACAATGTGTAAATGTGTGTAAAACAATATCACTCTACTTATACCATAATACACCGACCCAGTTTCTTCTTTAAGTTTGTGCTAAATGATACGAATTAAGTTGTATCATTATCCACAACGCAATTACATGGTGTAAAATAATACTATTATAATTATATCAAAAGACACAGAAAATGACAAACATTTTACTTAGTGTATAATAGTACATGTCAAGACGTATTTTTTGACACAAAATATTTTCGTTCCAGTAAATATTATTAGCGATACTTGTGATCTTACATTAGTTTACACAGCACAATTATTAGAAGTACGATTTTTATGCCTTACTTATATCAGTCTATCTCAGGCAATATGAGTCTTAGGAGAGTGCCAATAAGACAGAAATGTGCCGAATTCCTTTGTAATACTTGTGTCTTAAAATGGGTCTAATGATACATCTCAAGAAGTATTACTTTTCACTGGAGGCACAGATCAACCTATTATTTAGGTTAAAAATACCTTCTTTATAAAGACCCAAAATAACCAACTTAGTAGGTATCGGCAACCGACTATTTTGGTATGTTTACCAAAAAAGTAGGTTGATTAAACCTAATTTAGGTATTTTTAGTTTCGACATTCACCCAATAAGTAGGTTGCTAGTAACTAACAATTAGGTTAGTTGGGGGCTACATAGCGCTTAGGTTATTACTAACAAATTAGTTGGTTAATACAACCTACTATACATTCGTATATCTGAATCGCGGTATCGTTATTCACCTCTGTCGATAGACTACCGCTCGTACATTTTACTACAGTATCGCTTCTGGCCTTTTGGCTAAGATCAAAGTGTAGTATCTGTTTTTTTTTCAGCTTAATATCTGAAAGTTCCTCCATTGGAGGACCAGTATATTAAACTGATTTTTGTAAAGCGGCGGAATGTTCGGAGCTCGCTCCACTCCCGTCACGGGTCGGCCCGGCATTGCAGTGCCGCCGGGATCAAAGAAAAACAAAGGTAGTTCTAACCTACTCACTGGGTATATCCACCCTACTATAAAGGTATTACTAACCCACTTGATAGGTAAAATACACCTACCCGCTAGGTAGTTCTAGCCTACTAAATAGGTACCATTAACCTACTCACTGGGTATATCCACCCTACTATGAAGGTATTACTAACCTACTTTAGAGGTAATATACACCTACTCGCTGGGCAGTTCTAACCTACTTACGCGGTACTGTTACCCTACTTTCTAGGTAGTTCTAACCTACTTAATAGATATCATTAACATGTACATGTACTCACCAAGTGAGTAGGTTAATGGTACCTATTTAGTAGGCTAGAACTACCTAGCGAGTAGGTGTATATTACCTATCAAGTAGGTTAGTAATACCTTTATAGTAGGGTCGATTTACCCAGTGGGTAGGTTGATTTTACCATGTATAATGAATATGAATATGAATATTCCATTACCTAATAAGTAGGTTAATTACCAAATCATAGTGTTTACCTAATAAGTTGGTTAAGGGTGGACTAGGTAAATTTTACCGACTTTTGCTTTACCAAGTGCACTAGGTAGAATTAGCCTACTTAGTCGAATGTCTGCGTTTCACCTAATAAGTCGGCAAAATTAACCTAAAAATCACCTGTTTTTTTTCCCAGTGTACTAACAGTCTACTAACAGTCTAGTAGTTGAAAAGCGGAAGGTATTCCAACAAACTTTATAAACCCTGCGTTGGATATCCATCACTGTGTTACGCCTGGCTGTAATTAGGCCACGAATCGCCTGACTCTTGCGTAAATACTAAATTCAAAAGGGCAGTATATGGGCAGTAAACTTTTAAAGCGCACTCACGATTCCTGTGGGCATTATTAGCCGTGCCCGAGGAACAATTGAGTGCAGCGTTCATAAAGGGCAATAATTCGAGCCTGTTGCAACCGGCGCTACCGGTCCTCACAATGAATGCTGCTGGAGACAAAGCCCTGCGCGCGAGACGGTGACGGACACCTAACTCGTAATCACGCTACTTTTCTGTTTTCTCCTCAAAAAATATTGCATTCATACGCAATCAACATATGTAAATTATCTAGTTACGAATTGTGTTGTTTACAGAAACCGTAATATAATAAGTAAACATTACAATAAGATTTATTTTTGTAAATGATGTCCTCCTTATGAACTTGGCATCTTTTTTTTAAACGAAGATGACTCAAAATATTGAATTGGGTTTTGGATGCCTTGTTACTGGAGTGTTTGGACTGGGTGTGTAAGTTGAGGTGGGTTTAGGATTGGTTTGGAGCAACTCAATGCGATATGAGGTGATTGGTGTCAAGTCTACAGTCCACGGTGTACGGGCGATCTACGGGTGATCTCCCTTGGTATTGACCACCTAGTCAATACCTTTCATATATTTGTCTCTTTCGGCTACTTACGCTTTTTGATATACTTACCTACTTACGCATCAGTCACCGTCATCTAAAACGTAAACTTACACTATTATCTTTTGTAGCAGGAACTAAGACTCGTAGGTAGTACCTCCGCAGTATGACATTTACATCTACTTCCTATTAGGAACGAACAACAACTATACTTCATTTTTAGGGTTCCGTACCCAAAGGGTAAAAACGGGACCCTATTACTGAGACTTCGCTGTCTGTCTGTCCGTCTGCCCGTCTGTCACCAGGCTGTATCTCAAGAACCGTAATAGCTAGAAGGTTGAAATTTTCACAGAAGATTTATTTCGGTAGCCGCTACAACAACAAATACTAAAAACAAAATAAAACAATTATTTAAAAGGGGCTCCCATACAACAAACGTGTTTCAAAAACTACAAGGCAATTCTAGTACGATGTGAGGTCGCTTCTGATTGGTGGAGTCAAATCGAGTTGGTCATGGAATTCAAAATGGCTGCCCTATCTGTAAATATACTAGTCTGCCTTCACTGACCAAAGAGTTTCTTATAAGTTTCAGATTTTCTTTGAATCAAAGTTGTTGTAAACCATTTTAGGGTTCCGTCCCCAATTGCGATAGTGGTACGGAACCCTTCGTGAGCGAGTTTCGCACTTGGCCGGGTTTTTTTGATTGTAGACTATGGTTAGACACATCTTCCTGAAGAAAAAACGTCAAATAGAAAGAACCAAAACGTCAGATCGTAGTCTGAAATTAAAAACCGAAGTATAGGTACCAATCTATCAAATTGGAAAAAACCACAATTGCGTTTAGTAATATCCAGGATCAGGATAGGTTAAAAAATAATATCTTTCTCGGCCGTACGACCTCAATGTAGCTTAAATTTTTATCTGTATTGTTTGATTAAAACAGTGGAAGTACTAAAAAATATAGTCTAGGTCGTACGTCATTATTAGCCTAGACGCGAACCGGGTCAGCACTAAGATTAGATGATGTACATAGACTTTATCTGAAGTGATAACGGCACGATATTACGTGGTACCGGGAAACCGAGTTGTAAAGATTAATTTGTTTATATAAACGTGGTGTGATGCTGTACATTTGGGTAAATCACGTACTGCCTGCTAGCAGGTGCCTCTCACGAGACTGTTTCATTTTACATTTAACAAACTAAATAGATAAACTTTGCTAATTTCTCGGAATTATTGATAGTGAATCTTTCTAGCAGACTCCCAACCTCAGACAACATCTAGCTTACTTGAAAAGAAAGCAGCGGACGGTGCTGGAGCGAGATAAAACGTAGCGGGTTCGATTCCAAATACAAAAAAATATTAATAGTTAATATCTGAAACGATTAAGGTTAGATTTATATATAAACATTAAATATACCATATTCGTATTTAATGTAAACTAAGTAAGAAGGTACTAACCTAAGATTAGTAAAATTCTTATTTTCCATCGACCTGTTACAATTTTTAAAATCGATCGTATATCATATTATAAGAACATGATGGCAATATGATTTGCACAGCTGTTGCACACCTATGATCGAACGATTCCTACGTTTTGATGCGGTTGGTGTTAGTAGAGACAGGTGGCGCAAAACGCCGCGTGCCGTAGCGGCGTTTTGCGGATGCTAACTTAACTTATTCCAATTTAATTAGTTATTTCATTCTGGTTAAAAAACTGGAGTGCTCGTTTTGTGATGTGAAACATACGTGATGCCACGAAACCCTGAATCGCGCTAGTAAAAGTTTTCCGGAGACTAGCTCATATTATTATACAGGTACCTACTGACTTTTTTCGCGTTTCGTTTGTCCGGTGAAATGTTTTTGTTGACACCAAATCGTACCTTCAAAATACTTAATCTAGCATTCAGGCTTATTTTATAACTAATATCTGCGCCCCTTGGTTTCACCCGCGTAAGTCCCGTGGGAATATCAGGATCAAAAGTAGCCCATGTCCTTCTCCGAGGTCCCATCTATTTTTGTACCAAAATTCATCAAAATCGGTATAGCGGTTTAGACGGACGGATAGAATTACTTTCGCATTTATAATATTAAGTATATTATAATTATGTTTTAGTTAGACTCTCCCATACCAGACAGGTGTGTCTCAACCAATCGATAATTAATTATATTGATGTAGAAAGCGATGTTAGAATTGGTTTGAGAATTTCTTACTCCAAGTTTTCCATAAGGTTTACCTCAATACCTAAATTAGTACCATATCTACTTACATTATCTAATCTAATATATTATTATAAAATTTCCATGTCACAGTGTTAGTTACCGTAATCCTCCGAAACGGCTTGACCGATTTTTATGAAATTTTATTTTCGTATTCAGTAGGTCTGAGAATCGGCTACTATCTATAATTTATAAGGCAAAACAACGTTTGCCGGGTCAGCTAGTGTAGGTATAATATCTATAGCAGAATACCTATGCTAGAGCAATATATGCAATACACAACATCATTCATCAAGCAAGGTTGTATTGATAGGTAATTTTGCACGTATAAGGAAAAGTTCATGTTCCCTAGCTACCTTATCAATATTCATGTGCAATATAGATAGATGTATGAGCTTATTATAGGTACTTATTTGTAAATAACTATACCTACCTAAATACAAGTTCATTACGAGTCTATACTTGGTTAATAACAACAATCGCGGTGAATCTAACGATTATTAATTATTATACACAGGGTTTGACTATGAAGTGCATGTAAGAAAAATACAGTAGGTACCTACACAAAAATATTAGGTACAGTTTTTACGCTACAAAGAGGACAACAGAACAAATCTTGTGTTCCAAAAACTTGGAGCTGCTGTCTGCAATCATTATTTATTTACTAAGCTGCGCCCGCGGTGTCAGCCGCGTAAGTCCCGATCTTGCGGGTTTTACGAGATCAAAAGTAGCCTATGTCCTTCTCCGAGGTCCTATCTATATCTATACCAAAATTCATCAAAATCGGTTCAGCTGTTTAGGCGTGAAAGCGTACAGACAGAGTTACTTTCGCATTTATAATATTTTAAGTAAGATTAAAGGACTGCGGCTCCGAGATAATGCTAACAAATATCCAGACATAACGGAAGTAATCTTTTACTAAATATCATAACAAAAAAGTAAAAAAAGATCATATCTTTGTTTCCGTCTGTACGTCCTAATTATCATAAACCGTCTCGGTAACCGAGGCTAGGCGCCACACCGTGCGCCCGCGCAGCGCCATCGCCATCCGACGAAGGGAACGTAATAAAACAAACAAATGCTTAAAGCCGTGTGACTGGCGCCTGTCTATCGAATGAAACACGTGGACCCTTCATTCCTAGAACACATTCCGATATAATACAGAAAGGGCTTACCTTTTGTTGTTCCTAAACTAACATTCTCTCAATGCAGTTGCTATGCGATGAATCCTTGTAAATTGAAGTTGCAACTAATGAGGAAGATTCGTGTCAGTACCTAGTAATTAGGGAGGTAATTAATGGACTAGACAGTCATTAAGCGCCGAAAAAAAAATGAGACAAAATTCGAAACTTCGGAAGAAATACCTACCTACTAAACGTCCGAGAAAAAAAATAAGTTTTCGAAGTATTTTTTTATATGGTATTAGGCGCTCCCTGTGGGCGGTCGCTGCCGCGGCACATTTGTCTAACATATTAACTTAATCAGTCGGGAAAACAGAGAGACCTACTTCCCAGTTTCATCTTTTACTTGTCCTGTACCTACTGTAAAACTTGAATTGTGGAAATAAGTAAACGATTATTATATTAGATAACATATTACTCGGGATGATGTGTTTTATTTTTTCCTCGTCTTAGTATTTTTTTTTCGGAGCTTTTTTTATTTCGCTATGTTTATTATTCTTTAGGTAAAAAGTTCTGAGTCAATAGAAATAAAATGTATTTTGTTAGAGCCCTGTTACATTATGGCCACTTTTAATCCCGAGTTCCTCACAAGATTTCAAATTATATATGTGAGTGAAACAGTGGGTCGCACCAAGTATGACAAAAAAGTAAACTTGTGAAAGCGATAATTACCTATGTTAAAATAATATTTTGTGTAAAATCGAAAGGTTTCTGATTTATCTCTATATTGAAATATCAAGTGATTGCCATTTCCATGGTTGATAATAACGCGAATCAGAATACGACCCACTTTTAATATTGTATGCCAATTGAATAACGCCTTCGATATATCAATATACTTCTTCAAAACAAGGTTAAAAATAAAATATGTGCATTTCTGCAGGAAATATTATGTTTGTTTTATCGTTTAAAATTGCAAATTGTCAGTTGCTGTCAATCATTCTTGTTTTGTCGCGATTCCGTTGAAGAAAGCTTGCCCGTATAGGGATCGTATTGCTATCCGGCGTTCAATATCACTTCTTTTTTGGCATCCATAACATCGTCTTACGCAGCTCTATGTGACGGATAGTTTAAAAAATATCGCAACGGAACATCAACACCTTACAGATGAAATCGGTATCAACATTGCAATTAAAATTTTATTATTCACTTGCTGTCGTCTCGCGGATTCACCTGCGTAACGCCCGATCCCGTGGGAATATCGGGATCAAAAGTAGCCTATGTTACTCAGGGTGAATGTAGCTTTGTAATGGTGAAATCGGTCCGGTAGTTTTTAAGTTTGTTTATAACAAACATACAGGCGCACACACACAAAAATACAAATCTTTCCTCTTCATAATATTAGTACTTATAGATAGTATAGATTAAACATACGCAGGTTAATGTTGCGTAGGTATCGGTTTTTTAACATTACCTACATAATTATTGTTAAAAATGTTTTATAAGGTAATATTATTTAAGTGGATTGCACAGCCTAGGCCAATTAAAGTTGAATATAATTTAAGGAAAATGGGTTTTTCAAATCTTTTTATATTTTATAATCTAAGAGACGATGGTTCGCTTGGTTAGGTACACAATTGCTCGCGAGATAATACGTTAATGAACAATTATGTAACGCGACTTCATTCTCAGATACAGAGATAGCGGCCTAACTCATCGGACGCGGACGCGTAAACTCTGCCACACTGCTCTCCGACTTTTATAATAACTAACTCCTTAATAACCTGTTAATTTATTATAATTAATTGTTAGATAATTAGATAGATTATTTTTTTAGTTAAATTTATTAATAGTGTAATATTTCTTGTGTATTTGTTTTAATAAGAATAGCAAATCTAAATATTCCGTACAGGTGAGCTGAAGTTCTTTTTTATTGTGTTTTAGTCAATTGAAATTTGGAATAAATTATGTAAATAATTAACAGTAATTAATTAGGTACAATTAATGATTATTAAGTAACGAACACGTAAGTATGTTTAACCGCAACTTTCCGCAACCTTGGCGCGCACTCTTTGCCTACGGATTAATGCAAAATGATTTGACTTGATTTGACACTCGCCTAATGATAATCTTGATTGACCACAAAAAATATCCATATTTAATAATACGATTCGTAATATTAACCAACACTTTTTTTTGTCCACAGGTCGTTTACAATGACAATACGGGAGTGCCGACGACGAATAATGTATTCGATATCGATATCCAACTATAAGCATAAATTGTCGTAAACAACTCTTCGAATGAATAGTTCAAATTTTCGAAGGTAGCATTTTACACCGGCCTTTAAAGGCAATTGTGTGTAACGCAGTGAAAGTGACTGACAAAATGTTCGGGAGTGACATTCGGGTGCCCAGAAAAATGGGTGTAAGGTGTTGGTTGAAACTGTTGTTGTTCCAAACATTGGTGGCGTGGTGCGCGGCGAAACATGTCACGATAAACTTGAAGACGCCGAGCGACGTGGGAGGAGTACAACAACAAGTCCAGGATAGCATTAGAAACCTTTTACACAATGGTGAGTTGAACACTTCTTTGCTATTAAGTACTTACGCATTCGTACCGCTCCCATTTTTATTTTTATCGTTTTACTGGCGCCATAGTATATTGCTACTGTCATTGGATGGCGGTACGGAAGCGAAGTACCTACCTACCTAGATGATTTTTCTAAGCACGTTCATGATGTTCTAAAAGTTTTTATTATAGTTTTCTATCGCATTTCGAGTTTAATGTCCTAAGAGAAACTAGGTTCAGCTTGAATTTATTTAGGATATAAAATGTAGGTTTATGTGTAGGAAATCTAAATCTGAATCCACGTTGCCTCACCCGTATACAATGTAAAGATTTCAATTTCTATGATACACTGACAGGAACATGGACGGTTTCTTGTTCAAATATAATCTAGGATATGTTTTATGGTATTAGATATTCGTTTGGAAATTTTGTTATAAATAAATCTTTATAATGAATACAAAAAAATAATAAAAAAAACATATTACCTACTTGTAAACTTTATTATGAAAACTTAAGTTTGACCAGAAATAATTTGACTACGTTGACCAGAAATAATTTGATGGTGCATTTCTGTCATCAAAAATTCTCCCATGACAGGATTCGAATACGATTACCCTCGTCAAGACGTTTGATGATGCATTTCATCATATTTTTAGTAGAATCCCTTTGAAAGCAATAAAAATAGGAAATATTACTTTGACAAGGGTATGCTGTCATAAAGTTTTCAATCTTTTATTTTTTAAACGTCACTTGCGTTAATTAATCGCAGCAAATCCCTCAAGATAAAATTAAAGATTTCTTTAGCATCAAATCTTCGTTTTAGGGAAATAAAATAATTTCTGTCATCTTTGCTGAAAGCATTTATCCTGACATAATTATATTTTGTTTAAATCAGCCCTAACGTTTGTTTCGTGTCTCCCCAATAAACACTGAGTTTTATTCTTAAGATAGGGCACTGAAAAACACATACCTAAACAAGTTTTTAGTAAATTAAAAGTTAATTTGCATCATTATCAAACCGATTCCTCCAAAGACCTTCAAAAACCTTTAAAGATAAGCCTACTACATAAATAAAAGCACACGTAGGCAGGTATACCATTATGAATACGATGCCTTAAAATAATCTACGAAAATAAAATAAAAAGACTACGAGTCTAAAACTCGTATTTAGTCTGGCCGCACACGTATTCCGTATACGTTTTCCGAATACGTTTTTTTCATTCGGAATGTTTACAGTCAGTATATTTTCCGTTCGGAAACAAAACGAACGTGTGCAGTTATCGGGGCATTTTATATGGATTTGAAGCATTTATGAATCCCGAATACGGAAAACGAATTCAGAAACCGTATACGGAACAAGTACGTGTGCGGCCAGGCTTATAGTCAATTCTAAGTAATTACTTGTCCAGGTAATGTGGCTGTTACATTTTCGTTTACGTTAAAAATCACTAACAAGAGCGAGATAGGGCATTGCTTAGCCAAAGCAATCACTCAGATTCGTCTATAAATACGGGTGTTAGACTGTAATTCTGCAACTTATAACTAAGAACTCATGAGTTGAACCGTTTATTAATTAGTTCCTTCAGAAACTCAAGGCGTTGAAGTAAACACGTGCTTAATGCAGTTAACACTTAACATAATAATACACTAGCACTACCTATTTATTCGTTATGTAGGTAACAAATTATTGCTACGTAGCTAATTATACATCGATTTAAGAAACTAGGTAGGTTTTCCAGTTATAGTTACGCAAGGGCAATAAACAAGAACGTAGGTCTATATACATACATGTAGGTATACTTGTAGCTGAATATAATTTCATCTACCGCAATGGACCACACCCATTGTAAGGACGTTTTATGTGTAAATAAAAAAATTTGGCCTACCGCATAGTTAATTGCATTATTAAACCTTAAAGTATAAAATTACTCAGTGTTAAATTACGTTAAATATTTCGGTTTTTTTTTCACGCACTTGAATTATTATTTTTTCTTAAGCGGTTATAGAGGTAAACTCAAAATCCCTGTTGGGTTCATCAAACATTTTTGATTTTATTTCATGGAGGAATATGTTTTTTTTTGTGTTTGGATTATAGGTGATATTGTCTCCTACATTTTGGCGAAGTTTCAAGACCTCTTAAAAAATTTAAATCGAAAGAATAGTTAAGGATAATTTCGTACAAAAATAGAGTAGGTAATCTACATCAATTTTGTTCTACATCTTGTGGGCTCCAGAAACAGGTGTAGGTACCTATGTGTGGAGAATCTAATAATACTTGGTCCCGTGTTGATGGCGCAGATTGAGCTGAACAGAAAGCGTCAAAATGAACCATAAACCCAATGAAACCAATAACCGTAAAGTCTGCGCACTGGCAGACCAGTCGAGATTTATGAAACAATCCTTCATGTAGTGGGTATCCGGCTACCTACCAGCGACGCGGTCGACGAACTTTCTTCTAAATCAGTATCCAATACAGTCTCACTCAAAACAGAGATCGTTAACCATCATCTGAACTACTTTGATATCAGACAATTACCGTGTCAATATTTGAAGAGAGTATCGTAAAAGTTCTTAATTATAACCAAAATTTATCACAGGAAAGTGTAAAGTATAACGATCTTGATTCTGTTATCTTGGTCAAATATTTACCCAGCGAATCTTATCAGGTAGTGCAGAAAAGTTGCTAACCTGTTGGTTTTGGTGACGTTCAAATGACGTAATGATGTCACTTGGCGGTGAAGACGAGACACGCAGCACGAGATGCGTTTAATAATCTTCGATTTTTAATTGAAGACTATGATTTGACACATCTTCCTAGAGAAAACATGTCAAATACAAAGAACGAAAACGTCAGATTATAGTCTGAAAAAAAACCTATCATAGATTTATGGTTTATTCTCTTTTGTATTGATTACCCCAAATGCAATAAAAAAAAAAACAAAAGATTTGATTTGCATATTGAAAATAGAGCAGCCATTAGATACCTACTCTACCTCAATACTATAGATTTACATTTTATTCTCCTTTATATTGATTACACCTTGAAAATGATAAGCAAACAAAAAAAAGGAAAGTTACGAATTGCCTATTGAAAATAGAGCAGCCATTGATAACCGACTGTAAAGTCGGTTGTTATAGTTATAGATGATAATCATAGGCTTGTATGATGACTAAACTCTCTTACCCTTTGATGACCTAGAGAGTTACCCTTATAATTTAGTCATAAAGTAAATACTTACGCATCTGAACGTCTTAAATGACAGGAAATTCGAAAGACCATGTTTGTCTTACGCACAGATACTGTAGTTTACTTACGCTGATTATCTACAATTAAAAGTGATATAACACAATAGTGTAATAGTATTACATATCAAAAGATACACTATTCTCATATCTAACTTTGTTACTTAGTAGGTACATTTAGGGTATCTCCAGTCACAGATAAATTGTCAATTTTTTTGTGTTTTTTTCTTGCCAAGCTGCATAACAGTTTGTTGGCTCAGATACAATTGGCTCAGATACTTACATTGTACTAATATTGAAAAAAGAAACATCTTATAAATTAATAAACCAACTTATTAGCCAATTATTTGCAATGTAGACGACTAAAAGATCAAAAATATATAGTTCACTAGTTCCAAGAGCCTTTCAATATAATCGTTTTGAACCACCTTGACCGTGGCAAAGGCCCGAAATAATGAAAATTAATACACAGACAGAAAATAAAGCTAATAGTCATAACAAGAGACTTGGAAATTATCAGACTGGTTTCCATCCGGCATCGTGATGAATAATTAATTCCATGCGATTACGTACTTATCATAACCACAGGAGGTCCAGGTGACCGAGATAGAATCACTAAATATTATAATTAAATGTAGAAATTACCTTCACTTAAATGTACTTTGTGGTACCCCACGGGGCTAATACAATATCGTTCATTCTAAAGCTCAATTGATTAGAATCTTTATCTAAACCTGGGTGTAAACCCACACGGTATTGCAAAATACATTTAAAATAGAAACCGACATCGTTTTTAATTGACTTCAGACATCTCAGCACACAGTGGGCATATTTTTATCCGTATAAGTGTTTCTCCGTAACGTGTCCACCAGGTATAATGTAGGCTCAGTAAATCGTATTTGTCTAGTTATCCACCTACGCGAGTTGTTTGACTGGGAGAGGTCGGTGTTCTGCCTCGTAGGGCGGTGCTGTCGACTTCGCGTAATAGCAAATAATTGCTGTGACTTCAGGCTCGTCGCCTACGCGTCACATCTCTAACACAAGCATAAAGCTTCGAGTATAATTGTGTTTTAATGCTGTATGTACCTCTATGAAAAGTTTCATTTTGAACCATCTAAGATTTAACAATTTAGTCTTATTTGTTTTGATACAACAAAGTAACACACGATTCTATTGTGGCGTTCCAACCTTTTTATATCATCGACTGGACGATTCGAATTGCCTTGATCAATTGACGTTTTTACCGTGACTAAATTTATTTATTTAATGCAGTTAGACAAACATGGAGTGAGAAAAACACGAGTTGCGAGTAGAACCTGTGTGGCCTTACTAGTCAGCGAGTGTCGAGTGACTAGCGCCGCGATGGGCCGCTGACACCGCATCTACAGATTTCATAGGAAATTGTTCATATGACGAGTCGCAATAGAAATTATGATTATCTATGAAAATAGAACATATTACTGAGAATGTAACATATAAGCGCCTCTTGTGGATATCGGATCACTGACTCGATTAAGTATATGAACTTGGAATCATTCATAGTTCGTACAAGTAAATTGAAAGTCACCTTGTTACAAATGGATTTATTGATCTTTAACGGGAATGAAAATATATTCTCTTTCCATCATCCATTAGAAAGTTAAACAAGACGGTTAGGAGATGAATTCTAGGTGTTTGAAGCTACGGAAATACCTATACTTTAGCTAAGTAATTAAATAACAGACATACTTAGTAAAACTGGCATTGCTCATAGCAACTATTACAATGCGACTTCTGGGTTTTAAATTTCAGCTCTAGAGTCCTAGAGTGCCTACCTATTGACAATCTTTACGTGCTTGTCTTATTAATTATACATAACAAGTTAATATAGGTAGTATGATTACTTTTATAATGTTAATGATAATGAATGACCCGTAACGTATGAGTATGATGGCGCCAGAGTGTCGATATACTCTGGCGCCTCACGCCGCGCGTTGGGGCAGGGTGCAGTGCAGGGCGTGACATTGACCCTAACTCATCTAATCACACCGCATCTTTCAAAACACGCGATAATCATAAAACATTTATCTTACATCAATTAAAAACTCGTTTGTATATCTGTATAACATCTAAAATGACATAATCATATGGTCCCGTTAAAGAATATCGAATTGCAGATATTATGGTGCGATATTCACTTGCATCATAGTTACCTACCTATCCACGCGCGCATTGATTTTTATTTATTTACTACCATCAGCGTTTAGTGCACCATCGGGTCAGTAATGACATTTTGTTTATTTGGCTTCCGTGATTCCTGGAAAGCACTGTCATATAAGTACGTAATTGCAAACTAGCATGTTTCTGCGACTGTTTCGCACTAGAGCGACCAACCGGTTTGTCTTTTAAAACTATTGTATTTCTTATTTCATCAAACGCCTTAAATTAGTTTTTAAAACAAACAAAGATATCTGATGGAAGATAACAATTTATCTTTTTACTGTGAGACTGTTTCTTAGGATAATATAGGCACCTACTATGTAAGGATACTTTTTCTTATGTTATCGTAAATCTATGAGGAGAATAAATTAAAAGCGAGGTTGCTTTGTCTAGTCTTTGTCTATTGGATCGCCATAGTTACAAAAATACATTGGATTTGGACTGAGAAGTTTAGTCAGTTTTAAATTAAAATTATTATTTATAGCAGTGTAATGTTAGAAAATATACAGAACCTATCTGCTTATCAAATCGATTCACTCTTGTCTGTTTAGTATACGTGTGAATGTAAAAGATGTAGGTTCATACGTAGACACTTGATTATTGTTATGACGTGGTTTAAGTAGGCAAGTAAGTTAACTTTAATAGGTCAAACAGAAGTGCTTCGAGAGCGAACAAATTTATTCGGCTTTGGCTCGTTTTGGAAAACCCAGACTGTAGATTGTTGTTTGGAATCAGGATCGTAGGCATAGATCCAAGATTCGTCACCACTGATGATGTCGTAGACGTGATTTGACTCTCCTCGGTTGAACCTCTGAAGAGTTTTCTTACACCATCTGACGCGGGCCGCCTTATGATCGTCGGAAAGCAAATGCGGGAACCAAACCGCAAACTAGTTTTCTCACACCAAGCGCCTCATGCAATATCTTTTGAATGGTTGTCCCTGAGATGCTTAATAACGCCTCTATCTCTCGATATGTCACATGACGATCTTCGACGGTTAGTTGTCTCACAGCAACGATGTTATCTTCAGTGAAGGCGGATTTTGGACGTCCTTCACGAGATTTGTCACTAAGTGTGGTATGTCCACGCTCAAATTCCAAATACCAGCGTTCGATGGTTCGCAGACATGGGACTTCATCATGGAATACAGATGTTAACTCTTCAAAACACTGAAGTCGCGTGAGGCCTCTTCGAAAGTTATAGAAAATTATTGCACGAATATTTTCCTTAGTAAGATTCATTTTCGTACGTGACCTGACAGATTCAAACCAACGCTGTGACTAAACAATTGCATTAATCCTAATGCTTTCAATTGTTTTGATATTCGAAATTCTAACAAATTTGAATTTTGAAAAGTTCTAATTTTAAAATTGGCGGCAAATATACAAACGACAGAACTTAAAAGGCATACCTAGTATACATCTATCTAAGATACAGAACCTAACACTACATAAAGTTATTATCTACTTTCCATAAAGCCATAACTCAATTCGGTACATGCACTACTTGAAAATTACTAAAATTGTAGGTATATTTGTGTAATGAAACTTAAAATTATTGAAAACGAAATTGAATTTACTATCTAACATTAATTTAGTGTAGAAATATTTTATTCATCGTAAATGATCGCCACTCTATATGACAACGCTAATTCTCATCCGAGCGCTAAACCCCAAATAGTTTTTTTTGCAGAAAGTATGCTAATCATTGACCATACCTTCTGCAAATAAATTCTGATTATACTTCGCGCCAAGTGAACTTCAGCATTTTGTCTTCACCAGCCGCTATTTTGTGCGAGCCCCTTTTATATTTTTTTAAATTGTGTCATGTTGCCAATTAGATCCTCCCACAATCACGACTGCAACTAAATGGTAAGCACTTAAGATATACAAGGCACGTTACTATTCATTCACATATAGGCAATGTCAAATAAGACGTTTTAATGAAAGAGAGTCGAGTTAAACGATTATTAAGATAAATACACAATGGTTTGTTGTTCATAAAACCAGTGATTAAAGTTATCTATTAAAGAAACGTCCTATAAAATTTTACTGTTAAACCGTTTACTCTCTTTAAGGATACAGTCTACCTACTCTTTTCTTCATATATACCTACTTTACAAACGTAGTCGACTGTTTCGTCCCTGGATAAAGATATTAGAAAAAATATGCCTATGCCATAAAACCTATATCTGCCATGACTATGCCATATTTTCGTTTTCTAATAAGAACAGAAATAAAATTCAGAAAA
The DNA here is from genome assembly GCA_958496205.1 of Idaea biselata. Taxonomy (NCBI): domain Eukaryota; kingdom Metazoa; phylum Arthropoda; class Insecta; order Lepidoptera; family Geometridae; genus Idaea; species Idaea biselata. The sequence continues at coordinate 7,945,366 of OY292403.1, read as the reverse complement.
AATACAAAAATCAAAAATCAAAACGTATAGGGGCATGGTCATGGCTGATATAGAACATAATGGCATAAACATATTTTTTCTAAAATCTTTATCTAGGGAGAAATCAGTCGACTACCTTTGTAAAGTTTGTATGGAGAAAAGAGTAGGTGACTGTCCTCTTAAAGACAAAACAACTTATTTACAATTTTTATTATCGTACAGTTACTTCAATGAAGAGGCAACGTTATGTCAGGTTTTTCGAAGTTACAGTCACTTTCGTTAAGAAGTTCTTAAACATATTTATCTAATTACTAACCTGCGTAAGTTTTTACGGCAGCTGCGTCATTTTTACTGTTCGGCCGACGATGACCTTTGTTTTATTACGTATAACGTTAGTTGACGTGTTAAATCTAAGTACCGCAGATAATTTTCGTGATTGACACCTCGTAAAACTCTACTTGGAACTGAATGACTATTTAAAAGGCTTACTACGACGAATTCTTGATAAAAATGGTCTTTTAGAGGCTTCGCTAATTAATTTAAAACCATATCTGTCATCTTGGGTTAAATTAGACCAGAGCTGTGGAACATTGGACCACATCCTGAGCATAATTAATAAATAATAAATAAATTCTGTGATACATTTTTTGCGTAACTACCGAGAATTGTCTTTTACAAGATGTGGTCTAAAGTTTAAATGACGTTACCACTTAGTTACCTATATTTCAAAAATACAGCAGTACGTTGCACATAGCGCCATCTAACCCTAAGAAAATGCAACTGTGATTTCTCGACAACATATTCAAAGAAAAATAGTTGTGATTCTTAGATATAAGGTCAGGTATCAGTCTACTCAGAATTATGAGTTAGACAGAATTATGAGTAGACTGATTTACAGAATTACGACCTAACTGATGTTTTTTTTAAATATTATGTAACCAAGTGGTAACGTCATTTCGGGTAACTTTGGACCACATGAAAGGCATATGAAACTTGCACTTTCCTATATTTTATCTTATTTTGTTTCCCAGGTATCTACTCACATAAACACCTGGACACGACGCAGGTGCAAGTGACGCGGCCAGTAAAAGTGACGCACGACGGCGAGCTGGTTTCGCATACAGTGGAGCACGCGCACGGGCACGGGCACGCGCGTGCGCGGCGGGACCTGCACGCGCGCGAGCACAAACTACAGCACGAACTGCACTACAACCTCACCCTCGATGGCAGAGAAGTCAGGCTGGACCTGAGGTAGGTTACAAATTTCGTACGTAGATGTTAAAATTTGACCGACCGAGCGAAGCGTTTCTGCTTCAAGTCTGGCAAAATTTACTTACGGCTGTCGTATGTAATGTATGTTTGTTCATTCTTATAAACAGGTAGCACTTTCCATCCAAAGGTTTCTTTCTTCATAAACAGTTATACAATTAATTAAAACATATGGCGTAAACCTCAGAAAAATCTTGAAAAAAAAAAAGTTGCAGGTACCATTGTTGATAATTTTGCAATAAATTTTATTACCTAACTGACGCTTTAAAAAATTAAGTGAAAATATTGCAAAATACCCTACGATTGAAAACCGTTCTTGAAAAAGAAAATCCCTAGACTTGCTTTGGCAATTGAAATGCAATTAAATTTAATTTTTAGCAATTAGCATAATAAGGCCGCCCTGTGTCTGTGGAGAGTGGTTAATACACCTAATTGTACCTTTTAAAAGAAAATGTCTCATTGTTCTCAAACCTTATGAGCCCGAAATTTAGTACCTATCCTGCATATGGATATGGATACATACTTATAACAATAGTTTATGTAATTGTGATTACCAACCTACAGCTGAATACATCATAAAATTGTGTGACGTAGGTAAGGCATGTTTCAGTGTTGTTACTAAGCTACGAACTGAGCTAGCATTAGCATATCTCAGCATATCATGAGTCATTAACATATTACCCCATAAATATATAACATAATGATGACAACGTTTTAGATTTATATCTCCCTCTTTTCCCAAAAGCGTTCTTAACACAGGTTTATTACGATTTAAATAAGAAAAAGATGCCTTGGGGCTTTGACTAGGTGTGTAGGGGTTTAGAGATATACTTACCTTCTATTGCCCGAATCCGTGGGTAATACCCTAGTTATCCTACATGTGACGTTTTGAGTGGTACGTAAATAAGACGTTTTAGCGGGTGCCTATCACGCATCGACATCGTATCTACCATACTTCAGTACGCACCAGCTCACCCTTTATATTTATTGAAATGAAGGAAAAAATGAGTAATTTATTCAACCTCAGCATTCTACCTGCTGTACAAAAAGGTGTGATCTACTTTTTTGATCGTCTACGAATTTCGTAGCACTTTCTTATGTAGCAGTTATAGTCAAAAACCAAATCAACTTAGGTACTTAAGAACAACCTAGTAGGTACTCATTAGGTTTTTAATTTATAAAAAAATTATGTTTGTCTGTCACGCTGATTGTCTCTTACTATTGACCCGTTGAACATAAAAAGCATGATAAAATACTCGTAACAAGTGACTATGATTTAGCGCCAACCGTGTTGCGTAATAAAGTATTTAAGATAGGTATATAGATACCTACCTACCTGATTCACAAATTCATATCGTATTAAATATACCTACTACGAAAATAAACCAATTTAAACAAAAAAAAAAGAAACCGATACCATTTATCAGGTTAAAAAAATAAATGAACATTTGTAAATTAGTTGGTAATTTGCGATAGAAGATTCAAGAGCAGACGCAGTAAAAATCGCGCGTATCATTATGTAATCTTTATTTAACTGTGTAAGATAAAAATATAAATTTTCATCTATTCATTGTAAAATGAGATAAGGCACGTGTATTTTACATAGATAACGAAGTTCAGGGCCACTGTAACTGAAAGTTGGGGAGCATTGATCGCGCGCTAACTTTGTTGATAATAATGACTTTAATTGCTTACGAATACATGTTAAATTGTTAATGTCTTTGCAGCGATAACCCCAATGATGTTAACTTTAATGTTCGACGACGGGAGTACCGAAATATACTGTTGATAAGCGCGTAACAGCTCTAACTACATACATACGTGCGTTTGTTACTCTGTTACCGACTCGACTGACATAGTTTATTATTTGCCTATCGTGGTTCGACCTTCTCAAATATTTGAACTTGGCTTGGTATCGCGTTTTAGGTTACATCTCTGACATTATCACATACAAACTACTTACTTGAACAACTGTTTATCTCCGCTTGCAGAAATGCACTTCATTCATCAAGGATTCATATTCGCATTTTCAAGAACGGTTGCCAAATTTTTTTTGTACATGTTATTAAAATAAACGGCCGTTCATTACCCGAACTTTTTTTAGTTTTCGACAACAAAAGCTATTTAGAAGTTGTTGAACTTTTCTAGGTTACGTTTTTCTTCATTAGCCGCCTACACAGTTCAAATAAAAGAGCTCTACAAAAACTATGAAGTGCTCCAATCAATCAAAAATTGCGTAAGTTAGACTGGACACCTGTTGCAGTAGTAGCTGTGTTGTTATTTTACATCCTATATAAAAAATGCTATACGGTATAGATTTTTTGTAAAATATGTATAAATGTTTTATGTATCGTGGACAAACTGTTAGCTTCAATTTATTAAGTAGCCGACAAGATGCAAATAAAGTAGGTATATGACCTTGAGACAGTCAGACAGTTCAATCCGAAATACATGCACATAAATCTTTGTAAATCTCACTGTTGTTCCAACTGTAACGCGATATTAATACGAGTATCTATCTATATCTTTCTGGAATTTGCTTTATTCTTTTGAAACCGTTGATTTAAGACCAGTCTTTTAAGCAACTAAGTAATCTGAGGCTGTTGTTTGAATAGATCGATTTAACAAAAATATAGTATAGGTACCTAATTATGGGTACATATGTATTAGATAGAGAGGTACCATATCCATTTCATGTTTATAAAGAAAATACATCTCGAGAACGTTTCGTAATTTTATCTATCCATAATTTGTAGTGTAGTATTCATGTAGGTCGATTTCGATTTAGCGTTCTCACATCATGTTACAAGAATAACCACGATTTACGACTGATTAAAGAGCAAAACGATTTGAACCTCGATATTGACAATGGACAATTACATCGTACATTATTCGAGGTAGATATCAGATATTAATTCTGAACATGATGTTGGCTGCTCGCCTAATTCACAGCACGCACTACTTACTCGAGCTAATAAATTTTTAGCTATTTCCGTTACGGTTTTCCAGTAAAATTTTCGTCGATATTTGATAACCTTGGTGAGCAATTTTATATCTAAGTACACCCACATACGTACTTTGACTAGCACTATCTGTAGGGTTGTCATAACTGTTAATTTGGAACTAATACAAGGACTTCTAAAACTTTATATATCAACACTTAAATAACGATGTGATGTGCCTACCCGTAGATTCCCAACCACGGCACGGCATTTAAGTTTTTAATCGAAAACCAGGACAAATAACAGTATAGAACACGGTGATCGAATTTGATGGTTCCCGTACTTACATAATATGTGAAGCATAATCAACTCAACCTCTAAATGTAAATCGAGTTCTTGGTACCCAACAGTAGAGACAAGGACCGTAACTATTCCAAAACTGTATAGGTACTTTTATTGGATAATAAATAATTGTCATTTTCGATTTGAGACATCTATAGGCGAGGGTAAACATGATTGTTGGTGTGGCGATACAGGCCGTGGCGACGTATCGCTACGATATATGATGGCAAATATGTACTGTACCAGGCGTCCCGTGACGGGCCACATTTTTTATGTGAAGAATTATAGGTAAAGCTCAAAACGGGCGACACTAACAATGCAACTTTACATATACTCACTCGTACCTATATTTTGAGCTTAAGAAACGTCGAGATATAAGTACCTATAACTACAATCACTAACAATATTTTCATCGTTATATATTTTTTTCCATTCATAAAGCGAGTGTTGTGATTTACCGTTGTTTATAAAAAAAACCAGTCAGATTTAAATGACACTTCACAATCATAAAATGTCAAAAGGTTTACTTTTTTTATATTTTATTTAGTTTCAGCAAGTGACAGCTTAATATTTCAATCGATTTATTAGGAAAGTGCAAGTATTTTTTTATTTTGGTATAACAATAAATTATTAATTAATCTATCTAGCTAGATCATGCAGATGTAAAAGCCACTTTATACTTTGTTAGAAATGAATGTGAACAATGTTCCTAATCTGCTTTTACAGCCATATCTCGTTAGATATAATGAGTTCCTAATCTGGACGTTTGCGGCATTCTTGTTCCGACTCCGAAAGCAGTACCTACAACCAATAAATTCAACAATGACAAGACGCTGTTACTTGAGAAATAAATCCACGCACATTATCTTTCATAATAATTTAAGAAATTTATTTAATACTACCATAGGTACCTACTTAACAAAAAGCACAATAGCAACTTTGCAACAGGCTTAGTTTACGTTCAGCCCACATTTATTGGTGAGTGGGTTGAGTTGCAACTAATTTCTCTTATAATTCATGCCATAGTATTTATGGTTAAATACTGAGTAATCTATTTTCATCACGAGATCATATTTTATAGTTGAACTCCGACGTTTATCTTAATATTTAATGTGGACGTTAGAGACGATCAAAGCAAGCCCACGGAAGTGCGGCGTGTTTTCGCCTGCAATATTTCGCGGAAACACAGAGCTATCACTCTGCTCGTGTGAACGCAACATTACTCGGAAGTCACCCGTGCACTTTTTGTACCTAAGTTACTTGTACTTAGACGCGTTCGTTCGTTCGTTAGTCTATCATTGCTTTAGAATTACATCCTATGCAACCAATATCTACACTAATACTATAAAGAGGAAAGATTTATATTTTTGAGTGGGTGTGTGTGTCTGTATGTTTGTAATGAATAAACTACTGGACCGATTTTAAAACTTCCTTTACCAAAAGAAAGCCGCATTATTGAGGATTACATATCCCGATATTCCCACGAGATTGGGACTTACGCGGGTGAAACCGCTGGACGCAGCTATTATAAATAAAGGTGAAAGTTTGTGAGTGCCTGTGTGTGTTTGTTGCTCCTTCACGAAAAAAACGCTAACCCGATTGCGATCTCGGTATGTAGAGATAGGTTAGGACCTGGAATAACGGATAGGCTACTTCTTATCTCGATATTCCCGCGGGTCGGCACGTACGCGCGTAAAACCCCAGGAGGGGTAGGTACTTTCATTTAGTCTGAAGCTGAAAATGTTACTACTGTGTGTCGGTTTTAATACAAATTATAATGTATGTAGTTATGTACTAAAGTTTTTACATAAATAATGTAGGTAGGAAATTAAGGTGGGCCCATAGCCTTGCAGATTTTGACTCGGTTCATGCATTTTAATGGGTGGGTGACAAAAACTCGACAGTTTGAAAGTTGCAGTATGGTCTTCGAAGTTCATTCAATTCATACATATTTATGTGGCAATTATTGTAATACAATGAACGATGAATATTGCAACAAATATTGTGCAACGCAGTCCCGTAGCGGGACAGACCTCACTATTCATCGAAATACATAATTTGACTAAAATATTAAGGGATCTGATATGTGACACTGATACTTTACCACATTATTGAGTAATATTCTAGAATCATAGTCATAAGTAGACGTTTCAAAATTATGATTACATTGCTCTCATTGAATAAAAGATTTTTTACTGTGACTGTCGGGTATCCGTTTTAAAGAAAATAACTTGATGTATTTACTTAAACATGCATTTACTTGTATCTGTATTTCTGGCCCCTGGTTACGTAGGTAACTCTGTTGCTAACAAATCTCGATTGAAACAATTGAAATTCTTGACACGTCATTTTATACGTCATTCAGTCGCTAACAAATTGCTATTGCAAATTAAAAACGGGACTGTAACTGGCAAATTGTATATCCATAACGTAAATTTCAACAATTTTAATTGTTTTAAGAGGAGTATATACGCCAACGACATTGAAACTGAAAATCCCTGTCGGGCTCATCGAAAATTGTTGATTATTTCATGACGGAATGTCGTAGAACTTTTTTTTGCACAGATTGTAGGTGACATTGTTTCCTACATTTTGGTGTAGTTTTAAGACAAGAACCTCCTATTGGTGCAAAGCCTATCCAAATTTTAGACAAAAAATGTCTGATTTGGCTAAAATGTCGATAGGCTTCAATACGTTTCGACATATTTGTATGGAAACTGCACTAAAATATCGGAAACAATGTCACACAACAATCTGTACACAAAAAAAAATTCTACGACATTCCGTCATGAAATAATCAACAATTTTCGATGCGCCCGACATGGATTTTCAGTTTTTCAGAATAGGGCCCTTAACCGAGATTTATTAGCAACAGAGTTAGGTACGTAATCAGCTAGCTGGTCAGTCGGCCTGTCTGTAACCGATAAACTTAAAAATTCTTAACTGATTTGCATGCTGTAATGCAGCAAACTCATCTCATGCACCCATTGTATAGGTGGAGTGGGTTCTTAAGTTACGTTGCTACAACTTATTGTGATATACCTACCTACCTAGGCATGATTTTTGTTGCGAATTCAAATTGAAATGCCGACTCATCGACGTGAATTTATAATGGGAATGCCAGACCTTAACACCGTTCAAGGTTTAACTTTGTTTATAATTTAGTATTCGAATGCTTTAACTAAAACTAAAATATTTTGATTACAACGTTAGGTAGGTAGATAAACGCATAATATTGTGTTAAAGCGGTCTTCTTTAGACAATTAACAAGTGTGAACCGTCGTCGTGAAAAAAGAAAGGGGTTTTTAATTCGCAATTTATATGCAGCAGGTTAACCTTATCAAATTACAGTTTCAGGTTCGATCGAGCAGTCCATAACACTTTAGTGGTATTAATCGCGTGTTATGTTATCGATATCTGATATTACTATCTTGATTTAAAGGTCTCATTTTAAAAAATTGAATTTCTTTGAATCTAAAAAGATTTTAATTATCCAGTAGATTTTAGAATCAAGAATATTTATTGTTTATGGGATATATTGTACATAGGGGTCTTAAATTAGAATATTTTGGATACCTACAATCACTTACCTACACACTACAGGCAATGGTACAATATATTATGTAATGTACTTAATCTAAAGTAATTTAAGATCTCGTCCAATTAGATAGTTAGTGAATGATGGTGTCAGTTTTTTCGTACTGTGAATAAAAGCTATTAGCTATAAGCCATTTTCTCAGGCGACAGGCACAGGAGGTATACCTATACATAAAGATGTTGACATTTTCTAAAATTTTAAATTTAGTCGGTATACCTAAATTTAATAATATGCATTCGATATTCCTTAAATTTAATTTTCGTCTAGTTAAAATTGTGAAACTAAACATTTATGCAGTGTCTGTAGGTTAGTTAGGTAGGTACCTACATAATATATAGGTAGGTAGGTGCCGTGTAGAATAAATTAACGATTCATGGTGTGCAGAAAAAAATAAACCAGAGAATTTCGGGAATTGTATATACGAGTATGTAGATACGAACGTATATGCGTTATCGGGTGTCGATATCTTCGAATAGCTTTGTTAAGTTTTATTTTCGTTTCGATAATCGAATAACACAGATGATTTTATTTACACAGTCGCGTCGCGTCGTGTTATTTAAAAAAACAAATTAAATTCAACCAATTACTTTTGAAGTTAATACATTATTGTATGCAGATACAATAATGAGGAGTCATTAAACTCGAGCGTCGGAGAATACGAGATATAAAGGTACGAGTTGGCAACGGGCGACGTGTCGCAGCGTCTCTACTGGTTTCTATGTGTTTCTATGAAATTCCCTTCGTAGTTATCGACAAGAAACTAGCGACGCGTCGTCGAGCGAGCATAGGGAATTTCAAAGAAACCAGTAGAGACGCTGCAACACGTCGCGCGTCGCCCGTTGCCAACTCGTACCTTAGTCTACTAATGGTAATAAAATAAAGGGTTTTGCTCTGCAGGGAGCCGAAACCACAGGATCCGAGGAATTTATGCTTGACTATGTACTGTACCGTACGCATCAAGGTGCGATATCTGATACCGCAGGGAACACCCAGCGAAATGACTGGAAACAATGCCGTGTTCATTTCTTTTACGTTTTTTATACGAACACGGATGCGGGAAGTAATCTTGAATTTAGATCAGACGCCTGTACTGAGTTATATGCGGTGGTGAAGCTTTTAATAAGCGGGTGGGATTTGAAGAAAAAAGTAGTTTCAAATACTTTTTATAAAGTTTTTAACTTATAAACTTTTTAAACTAACACGATTGGAACTCATAATTTTATATTTTCCCGGGTCTTAATCGCGTGACTTTTACTTTTTTAATTTTCTTACCTCGACGTTTCGACCATTTTACAACAGTCTTGGTCGTGAGGGGACTGGGGTAAAAGTCACGCGATTAAGACCCGGGAAAATATAAAATTATAAGTTTTTAACTGTTTAGTAGCAACAGGTAGTTAGGTTTTAGATAATTTTTAGGTAGGTTTAGATTTTTACTACTATACTACTACTTTAGATTTTTCTTCTGTTTTCGCGATAATGGATAGAAATTAAAACTCATTTTTCGGTTTTAATCGCGTGGTGTTTATTAGGTACTTTTCGCATTGTTTCGTCGGTCAACGTTTCGAGACCTTTAAACGCGAAAAACACCACGCGATTAAAACCGAAAAATTAGTTTAATTTCTAACTTTTACCACCTTATACCTACTTTGCTTTTTAGATGGTTTTTTTAACAATCTAGATATTCGTGACTGTAATTTGAATTGAAACGTATCTCAATCGATTACACAACATCGAATTGCATTGAAAGTTGTTGATATTATTTATGTAAAAAGCTACGATTAACAAGTTCTGCTTTTTACAATTCTCTTTATTTTTTAGTAGTTTCCATCACAAAAGGTCACGTTTCTTCGAGTGATCGTCTACTTATTGATCGATTTATAATGCACTCTGAATTTTAAATGTAGTTATTATATAAGTAACCTAGCCGAAGTTAGTGAAAGTAGCATATTTATCTAAATGTACCTAATCATAGGTACTACAAGATATTTACTGTTGGCGTATCTTATTACCACTTTACAGGTACCTATTTACATGCTAATCTCTGCCATTATGGCTCTAATCGTCTAGTTATCTTGTAAAGGTAAGCATAACCTAACTTAACCTAACCTCTGCCGCTCGCTTAAACATAAAAGGACAACGCGCTATTTTATCAAAGCACTCACTAATTAGTGTTAACCAACTATAAAATTAGACAATTATAGACGAGTAGTTTAGTTTGATTTAAATTAATGTTTTAGTGCCTTGTTTTTACTTAAACATGAAACACGTGAATGTAAAATGCTTATTTATCTATATTAAATTAAGTTTTAGGGTCGAGTTGGTCGGTATGGAATAATTTAAAGTAGGTTAGTATTTATTATCGGGATCTATATGTAGAATAGTTTTATTTTGTTGGTACACTGACAGTAATATTACCAATACCCGCTTTATCCCTGTATTCCCTCGGGAACGGCAAATACACACACGGCACACTAAGTAAAGGTATTCACGACTATATGCCTTAAAATAAAATGTATATATAATATGTGTAAAGTAAGGCCTAATGATTACATAGGTACTCAGTTTTAGTCATATTTGTTGTAATAGTTTGTAGATTTAAGACCTTCTTATTAAAATTTCATACAAAACACGCATCCTAGTAATATCACGTAAATTCACGTACCTACATGTAATGTGAAAGTTTGTATAGTCAACGACTATGTTTGTTACTCCTTCGTGCAAAAACCACTGAACCAATTGCGACGAAACTTGGTATTTAGATAGCTGGAGATCTGGATCTTACTCCAATTAACACATATAAGCTACTTTGTATCCCGATATTTCAAAATGCCTCGGGGCATGCCTCAGGGGTAGAATATGGAGACTCCAAAACGTAACTTTAAGATCTTTGTAACCTATATTCTGTACAATGAAATAAATGAAATGAAAAAAAGTAAGACTAGAGAAAGAAAATACAGAGATACAGACAAATGTACTGAATATCTATAAGTAGGTACGCACGCTTTCATTGAAACTTACTCGAGGAAATGGATGTGAAACCGTGAATAATTGACTAATTAATAGATAATTATGAGAGGTACGACGCATCGACATTTGTGTTAATATGTCTCGTAGACGGCACGTATCTGGGACATTCGTGTTTACCTCCGCTAATTGCGGTAAGTAATGAGCTATCAGTGTGCTTAGTGCTTCGCCACTAGAACTGTTTGTTTTAAAGGCTTCAACCATGGTCAAGTATCATACCTCAAACATATAGAAATAACAATCGGCTCTCTTCGTTTGCTTAATGATAGATCGTCCAAGTAATTGTCCTTCTAAAAGCTCTTCCGGAAGTACTTTAATAATGCAAGGCAACATTTTGTATGACGTTTTACGTACGTCCTGCTAGCAGGACGATGAATTCCGGAAGAACATTGGAAATTATCGCGAGAGTCAGGTGTTTCAAACAATTTTTACCCGACTATACAAAAGTTAAGTAGGTATCCTGTGTAGGTATCTATAATTCACCAAGCTCACCAACAAAACGCTATGCTACTCCGTTTTTGCTTCTACAAGTTGTTCTGACTCTTCTTTAGAATCACTAGAGTTGGATGCTGAGTTGGTAGTGATAGGTACGTCTTTGAGTGAGATGGTGATAGGTACATCATTTGGCAAAACGGCTTCCAATAATTTTTTGGAAAAAAGTGATATTTAGAACTGACTTCACAGTCCCATAACAATATGACGACGCGAAAGAATCGCGAAAATGTTGGTGACTCCATGCATTATCTGTACCCGGGGCGACATAATGGGTAGCCAGCGAGCGAACGCGAACACCACGTCTAATCAGTGCAGCCATTCTGCTCATACTGACTGATCGTACAGCGACGAAACAAACACCCCCAGAAAGAGAAAGAGACAGATTATCATATTGCGTTTTCAAAAATACTGCTAGCAGGCCGGTTTTGCTATAAAAACGAAATAAAGTTGCGTCCTACCTGCAGACCAAAAACTCCTGCTAGCAGGACGTTGGACGATTTATCATTAACGTCTGCTTTACTTGATCGCTTGGATGTCTCTCAAAGGCGCTTATGACTGACAATAACTTTACAAGAAGATATTGTTCGCGCAGACGAATGAAATATTGTTGCAGATATCCGTAATGTTGGTACACCGGCGCCACTTAGCCGAGTGCTTGATAAAGTTTCAAGTGTTAGCTTAGAAACTACTTAGTTGCATAGGTACTTAAACTTCAACATAATAGATACGTAAATTGTAAACAAAGCTTAATGCTTTACTTACATATGTTAAATTTAGCTTTTATATATATAGATTTGACGTCTTCTGTTTCTGAATACTTACCTTAAATGACTAGTAAACATTTATTTATACCTTAAAACTTTCTTTGAAAGCTCGTCTCGTAACCTTTGTAGGATTTTGCCGTGTAGCCCCGTAAAGACAATAGGGTTACCCCATCTCTTCCCGTGGGTATCATAAAATGCGACCAAGGGATCTGAGGGAGATCACCAAACCTTAAGTTTTCCCCGTGCGGTGGCCGATAAACTGCTTGGGGTCCAGCGGACCCCTGGCTCCCGAGAGGGAGATGCAACCGGGAACTTCGCTCGAATGGGACAGAACCTTTGTAGGATGAAAAGTTAATTATTATTATTTTTTATCAATAGTTACTATTTGTGTAGGTATATTTATCTAATTAGAGAGCGGTGGTAGATACGTCGACTTTTGTTTAGAAGGTGATGGTTTCGAATCCCAGCACCAACGACATTTTCTGAAAATGTATGTGCGCATTACATCGTTCTTACGCTGAAGAAAAAACATTACTAGAAACTAGCTTCTTAAAAAGTCAAATACAATTGCCCAATTATAAGACTACATTTTAAACCATTTTACAAGCTTTTATTAAGTAGGTATGCCTAAATCGGATCTAAGTCCTTAACTACCGAATGATTTATTGAATGATGAATAGAAGGTACAACATGTCGTTGCCATTTTAAGACGAACATTATTATGACATTCCACAGTTGTTACATTTCTAAGGTCGTACCAGATATATCTCCACTTTGCAAAGTCGCGAAATCCACTTTTTATTGTCGAGCGCCATCGCCATAGTGGACAAAATTCCTTGGCCGATATGAACATATACCGCAGCTTAGATTTATAGCCATCGATTCACATTCTACGAAGCCAGACGATATAATAAACGGGAAAAGTTATTCCCATTCATGGGCATTAAACGCTAAATGGATTTACCTATTTCGTACTTTCAAGCAAGCTGTGAAAGTTAGATATTTACTTATATGATCTATTCAGTAATTCTCACCATAATAAAATATAGAGAATATTGTAAGCCATGTATAGGTACCTACATCATCTTTCATTTCTATAGAATATAAATAGTTGTCACAAGTATACATGTCTATCTATCTATACCCTTCACAGAAAATAACTACAATTAAAGTTGAAAACAAAGTCCAAACAAAATAAATGGATACATAGACAGTAAACAATCTATAGCAACTAAAATGCTTTAACGCTAACTCGAAACTAGACACCTATAGCATTCTAGTTTTATTTGTAAGCGTTTTCATAAAGTGTTAGCGCGCGCAAGAATCTCAAACTTGCGCGATCTTGAGCAAAACTTCGCGGTAATCGCAGGACCTCGCCGAACAAGGCGTGCCTACGAGGGAATTCTAACTATTCCGTTACCAGGACTGTAAAGATGAATGTCTTCAATGTGAAATACTGATGCCGAATTATTGCATAAATTAAAGTCGCAGATGTAGATAATTATTCTGATAAGTAAACAGCTGCAAATATCATCGATGTTTTAATAAAAAATATTGTTTCAGGCCATCAGTGACATTTATAACTCCAGCGATGGTGGTGGAGCGACATATGGCGAGCGGACGCACCAGGGAGCGACCACGGGAAGACTCGACTTCTTGCCACTACACCGGGTCAATACGAGGACAGCCTGAGTCGGTTGTCGCCATCTCTGCCTGCGATGGACTTGTAAGTTACAAATAATAATTAAGAGGTTGACCTTCTTCACTAATTATGTGTCAATTGAGCTCGGTCATGCAGAACTAGCTTTTTGCAACGATTCCTCGGAAAACAAATCGTTAAATTAAAATTTATTCTCAGACATGCTCAGACAGTTATCCTTAATGATTCCATAACTTTTGGTCAGATATTTCTTACAAAGATTAAAAAACGATCAAAATAATTCATCAACTGAAATCCTAACTTTTTATGCCTCCCGTCGTCGTAGGTCGTTAATTTTATTGTCAGATGTAAATAAACGAATTGTAAGATAAATCACGCAAGATTATTTCCTACAAGAGACCAATAAGATAAAACAGAATAGGCACAAAACTTTGACGGTTTCCAGGTACGCTTTTAACTCAATGTAGTGGTGGCAATCTCACGTTTTACGATTTTTGTGGCCCAATATAGGTAACCACAACCAGACGATTCTACAAAACGAATTTCGACTTTTTGTGAGTGTGAATGTGTGTTTATAAATAACCTACGTAGAATTTGTTGGTAAGACGACCAAAATACTATATCAGCTAATGTCTTCACCAATAGTAAAGTGAAAAGTTTGCAACGAATCCTAAATTGAAAGTTAAGTGATACAAGGTTTACACGGTAAATATTGACTTTAGCTGCCAACTTTCATAAGAAAGTCATTGCTTCTAATGTGATTCGCAAATCTGGTAAAATCGAGTATCGAAATAACATTCGATTCTTAATAGATTAAAACTCTATCATTGCATATCGATCATGAGATTACGTATTCGATTCATATTCACTAAAATAACATACCTATGCTTTACCTTAAGAAACTTAATTGATTTTAGATGACTACCTCGCCCACTATACAAATTCAAATATTATTTATTGACTTCTACCTTTTGATTTTCTAATACATCGACGGCCGCTCCTCCTGATTCAATTAAATAAAATATTCATAGGTACGCTGACGACGAAGAAATCTTATTGATTTATGATGACGGTTTACAATAATATGTTTAATCTGTTAACATCATTATTAATAGTTTATTATCAGACTTGGGTATCGTACATGCCTGTATTTTAACATTTTATATAACAAATACGCGTAATAACATAATAAATTTAATTTAATAATTTAATATACTTACCTAATAACTTGTATGCACTAACACTGACACAAGTGATTTTTATTTTATTTTCTTGTTACCTACTGACAAATGGGCCTTCGTTGTCAAATAATTTTTTTTTTTTTTTTTCTCATTATGGTGTAACTGAATGGTTACCTCATAACAATTACAATCTAGCCTTGAGGCTAATAAGTAATTTAACTATAACTTAATTTGCTAAAAACTTTTAAAGTAAAGAATGTGTCCATTGGCACTTTTCTTATGGTCTATATTATAATGGAAGTACACTTTGTTCTTGTGTTCTATAATGGTAGCACTCACACTAACACTAATTTCACTCCGTAACACTAATTTCACTAAACTAACTCAAAAGGCTTAGTCCTTTTCAGTCTCCTTACTATGTCCGTGGTGTCAAGGAGCTGGATAGCCTCGAAATTCACATGTTGAAGAAGTCTTTTTTCGTGAGCTTCGGCGTATTTTTTTATAACCTTAGCTACAAGGTCCACTCCTAAGTCCCGGTGGATGTCCTCATTTCTAATGTACCAGGGAGCGTTTACTATATTCCGAAGTACTTTGCTTTGAAATCTTTGAATTATATCAACATCAACAAATAAATGAATTTAATATTTATTTATTTGATTTATTCAGTACACAAGATAAATTACATTACAAAACAGATATTATACAATTATATACTAAGGTGAGTCTAACCCTGCAAGAGTTAGAGTAATAATAATATTTTGGAATCAATATACGCGATATTATAAAATGCGTCTACGTGTAGATATATCAAAATAACTATTATTATATCAGTATTTTATTACTAATATTTTCAGTTTAAATAGTGATGCTTCTATTTACTTTTAGCAACGTTCTATGTTTGTAGAACTTTACTTAGGAACGTTTTGATGCGATTAATATTAAATAGGCGATAGTTTATTAAACAAATTAGACAGTTGTCATCATCAGTCTACCTGTGATCAGAGCCTATGTAAAGTCCTCGAAACGACGTCGAGTATTGAAATATGATAAAAATAGTTTAATTTCATACAAGTATATTATCATATTTACAACAGTTGTGACAACTTTCAATTTGATCCAAACCAAAATATGAAATTGATTGAGAGTTTAGATACCTACGTCTATAATTTCTGCAATATATACCAATTGTAGTTTCCTTGTCCACATATAACCTACTCATTCATGAATTTTGCATTAAGACGGCCTTGATGTACCTACCTAAACAAAAAGGTGCGACATTCATGTGGCAAATATTAGCACACAGAAACTGCAAAAAGCCTATACCTACCTACCTTCGAAAGTGGGCGTTCATTATGATCGGTTTACATTTCTAATAATTTCATATTAATCACAATATTAACAACAGTTGTGACAACTTTCGATTTGATCTAACTAAACCAAAATATGACATTGATTGAGAGTTTTGGTATATTAATTCAACAAAACAATACCATTTGTAATCTTTTCTTATCTACATACATAAAATAACCTACTCATTCATGAATTTTGCATTAAGACGGCCTTGGTGTAACTACCCAAACAAAAAGGTGCGACATTCATATTGCAAATATTAGCACACAGAAGCTGCAAAAAGCCTAAATCTACCTACCTACGAAAGTGGGCGTTCATTATGGTCGGTTTACATTTCTGATTTTTTATTTTGACGTTTAGCGCTAATTAGTTTCATGTACGGTGGCTTGGTGATCGATCATTGTATATTAATTTATGTATGACAGAATATTTGTTGTAAAGGTTTAAGATTTATCTTTTAAGTTTTTGTGTGGCTATCTACAGCATATCTATGTTCTATTAGTTAGATTTGACAATTCAAAGTTAAATTATATTTCCTTTTGAAGTAGTTTTGAAGATATTATAGGAATATAGAGTTCCACAACGCTATGTTGTGGAACTCTATGCTCTATGCTATATTTCCATAAGGTAATATAAAACATGAGATGTTATGCTATTTTTTAAATAAATAAATTGTCATTAACAAATAATTCCCATGCTAATCTTTATTCATTGTTCCTAAATCTAACGCCAAACTTGCCTAAAAAAAATTTAAAGCTTCACATGACGTCCGCTAGAGGTGCTCATCAATTTTCCACACAGTTTAGGCGTTTAAAACGTGATTATTAACGTTGTTTATACGAAGTCACACTAGGCCCTCAGTTCTACGTTGTACTTACCGTATTATATACTGGGCAATTTATTGCCTCCAATTAAAAATATGGAGATTCAAACGAGACGAGAGTAAAAAAACACAAATAAAATCGACGTAATTTTTGATCCTTAATGCTGCGTGGGCGTCACATAGCTTAATTGGTCATCGGGAACGTATAATAATGATAAGAACTAAATTATAGTACACCGGAGAAAAAGTGAGATTTAATCGAGATAACAAGTTGGTGTGTAGTTTATTATTTAACTAACTGCACCCCGCGGTTCTACACGCGTTAAGTTAGATTTACATTACGAAGCTAGTGGCATGCATTATTAAGCTAATTTCACAAAAGCAGTCGCACAGCAGTTACTATTATGCAACTTTATCAAATAAGTAGGTATACCGTTGTATCTACGCAACTTTTTTGTGAAAATGAACCTTCTAGAAATATTTTAAAAGCTCGTATATGGTCTAGTTAGAATAGACATTGGGGTACTGACCCAAATACGATTATTTAGCAATGGTAGGTGTATACAGGATGTTGGAATTTATGGACCAATTGCATATATAGGTACGTTGTTCTACACATCTAGGCGAAAAACTTTTTGTACTACAGCTATTGGAAATTAAAAGAAGTTCCCGAAAATATTTAACTTGAATATCAGCTGTTTCTGAGAGTTGAGTTGACTTAAATTGTCCGTTTTTTGAATTTGAACTATTACCTACAATCTAAATATTAATTGCCTTTTAGTTGCTCACCTGGACGTGTAGAGCTATACATATAAAAACAGCAGTCCCATGAACTCGAACACACTCTATATAACGAGGCCGTAGTTCTTTTAAAAAGGTTGTACTTGTCTATGCCTATGTGTTTCTAAGCGGATTTGATATAAAAATAGTAAATTTATAACCATTCCTGAATATTAAGCATTTGGGCTTGGTGGTTATGGTTACAAAGCGGAACAGTACAACTTATTAACGTAAAATTATACTTGAGTGCTTACTGCAAAGCCGGAATATTACTACAGTAGCTGCCATAGCAAAGACAATTAACGTGCCACAGTGTAAAGGAAGTATACAGTAAGGAAAGTTTGGACACGTTTGAATTAAAAAGCTACCGAAACTCGACGAATCGCTCGTGCCACTTCGAACGATGTAAACAGCTCGATTTCTCCTGATTTTCGTTCGATATCGGGAATATTTCTATTTTTTTAGTGAATCGCAACATTGATTCAAAAATTAGGCTCCAGAGCCGTTCCTTCTGCTTCACTCTCATATTTAAAAGTTTTTTTATACTTTTGAATATAAGATTTCAATTTTATTCGGTGGTGAGGCTTCGACCGCGGCTTGTTACTACCCTTCGGCCTAAGACGTAGCGCCAAGCGGACACGTCCATTTTCCGATACGTAGACTGTTGTAAGGTCAGATCTTTTTCCACTGCCGTCTTCTTTCTTTAACTCGTAGATGAAATGAGCGTGCTACATAATCATCACTTACGTGAGATAAAGCGGTCAAATGCTTATCTTTCGTGTGTAATAATAAATAACCAAAAACATAAAGTAGTAGATCCCGGATTTAAAATAGCTACCGAAACTGTAAAAAGTTTTGGTAGAGCGGGGCTTGCGCTTTCTCAACAAACGTACTACACCCAAAGGAGGGTTAACATTTTTTCTTTCTGAATATTGCTTTGAGATCAATTTATTATCATTTTGTTTAGTTTTACTGTAACTTTCCGTTTTGCTTTTCCCCAAATATTTAATTTTCCAATTTCCCAGATTCCTTCCAGCTTTCGTACTGTATTCTTTATACTGTGAAAATAGTTAGGTTACTGAGAGTAGGTAGGTAGTAGTTAGGTACTTCACGTAAAGTTCATTTTCCTTGTTTTACAACTTAATAACTTAAACAACGGATGTGGCTCATTATATATCCTAATGTAGTTTCTTTAACTGCCACTAAAATTTGTACTCACTCAAGGAATTTCAAATTAAGTAAGTAGAGGTACCTACTATATACTAGAAGCAGGCACTTATTCAACTTTTTAGACTAAGTTTAGTGAATTAAAAATTGATTGAGATTAACTGGCTCATTATATTTTTTGTACCTTTTATCACGTTTCAAAATAAAGGATAAAGGTAAAATATACTTAATTTTAAATGAATGCAATCCGTCTCCATTCATGCAACCGCTTATTATGTTAAACAACTATCAATAACTGCATGAACATAATTGAAAGAGGCGGGCTTTGGATTCTGAGTCGATTTTAGGATGATCTTTAACGTATACATTAGTTTTAAATAACTTTAAGCCTTTTAAGGCTTTGGTCAACACCTGAATGTCCAATTAAATGTCTCTTTTTTAGGGTTCCGTACCCAAAGGGTAAAAACTGGGCCCTTTTTACTAACACTCGTATTCATAGTCAATTCTAAGTTACTAACTTGTCTAAGTAATGTGTCTGTCACATTTTCGTTGACGTTTAAAATCACTAATAATAGCGAGACAGGGCATTGCTTAGCCAAAGTAATTACTCAGATTCGTCTATAAATACGGGTGTAAAACTCCGCTGTCCGTCTGTCTGTTACCAGCCTGTATCAACTGTCTAGTTACGAGTATCATGAACCGTAATAGCTAGACAGTTTATATTTTCACAAATTATGTATTAAGTATGCAAAGTTCTACTAGGTAAAAACTATTTCAAAAGTTAATATTCAATGCCGGACTGGTCAAATATCAAGCACTTGGCTAATAAAAGAGTACGCTAACGCAAATGGATTCGTACATAGACATAGACATAGACAAACATTAAGAGAGTACATCAATAACGCCGGCAGACATCTCTCGGTCGAGCCTCCACTTGATAGGCTGGACATTTCGAGTGGCCATATCCGCATGCGTTCACTTTCTACGCATCTTACAATACTAAAATTACTAATGAAATTGAAAGTATGTTTTTATAACATTTGAAAAGTTTAGGTGTACCTACGCCAAATCAGAATAATTATTCCTTTATATAAGCCTTTGATTTGATAAGTGTTTAAATATGAAAGTCTGACTTAAAATTATCTTAGCTCTATTTTTTTATTGAAAAAAAAAAACATAATAAACGCATAAACGCTAGGAAAAACATAGTTTATTTTATAGAACTTATCTTATTTTAAGTTAAATTATAGACATAAATAGACAGAAACTAAATTAATTTAACTAAATTTTTAAATATTAGGAACGACTTAAAGTACCTAAAACTAAAATTTAAAAAAATTAAATCCATCTTGCGGGTGAATACGGAAACCCTACTCGAAATTTGACGGCTACTTAAGTACTTCCACAATTGAGTTAGTGTTTCAATTGTTTTAGTAGTCGCATTTCAGTAATGGGTTTGGTAGGTATTCTAGGTATTGTTATATAGTGAGACGCCCCAGCGACACCTCTGACAATGCGTAAAAAAGAATAAGTATTTTATAAATATGCATACTATCGAAACTTCATCACACTAAACGCAATGAGCTATTAAATTAAAATTTACATTTATCAATTTAATGGTTCGGTAAAATTTAAATTGCGTGGTGTTGAGACGACCTTCTGTCCCACAAGGCCGGCGACATACAGGCTGGGTAGACTTGCCACTGCCTACACGCTAAAACCATCTTGTTACCTCACTTAGTACTCAACTCTAATAGTGCGAGTAATATAGGTACTTATTACACATTAAAAACCAGTTAGAGTTAGTTATTCGATATTGCATTTTTTAAATTTAAATCTACTATATAAAAATAGTCGGGTTTTCCTTCCTGACGCTATAACTCCAGAACGCACGAACCGATTTCCACGGTTTTGCATTCGTTGGAAAGGTCTCGGGCTCCGTGAGGTTTATAGCAAAGAAAATTCAGGAAAAATTTAATTATCTATAATTTATAAGGCAAAACAACGTTTGCCGGGTCAGCTAGTCTACTATATAAAAATAAGTCGGGTTTTCCTTCCTGACGCTATAACTCCAGAACGCACGAACCGATTTCCACGGTTTTGCATTCGTTGGAAAGGTCTCGGGCTCCGTGAGGTTTATAGCAAAGAAAATTCAGGAAAAATTTAATCTACTATATAAAAATAAGTCGGGTTTTCCTTCCTGACGCTATAACTCCAGAACGCACGAACCAATTTCCACGGTTTTGCATTCGTTGGAAAGGTCTCGGGCTCCGTGAGGTTTATAGCAAAGAAAATTCAGGAAAAATTTAATTATCTATAATTTATAAGGCAAAACAACGTTTGCCGGGTCAGCTAGTCTACTATATAAAAATAAGTCGGGTTTTCCTTCCTGACGCTATAACTCCAGAACGCACGAACCGATTTCCACGGTTTTGCATTCGTTGGAAAGGTCTCGAGCTCCGTGAGGTTTATAGCAAAGAAAATTCAGGAAAAATTTAATTATCTATAATTTATAAGGCAAAACAACGTTTGCCGGGTCAGCTCGTGTTTAATAATTATTAGGCTACGATTGCTAAAGTAAAGTATTAAAACTAGATATAAATTAAAGACATTTTTCGATTTAAATCGCGTGGTGTTTATTACTTTTAGCATTTATATCCAACATCGCGAAAACAGAAGAAAAATCTTTATTAAAACTATTTTAACTTTAGCAAACTTAGTTTAAACTGAATTTCAATAAACCGAAGAAGGTGATTCGCTCAATTCGCCGTGTAGTATATCTATACATCGTTCAAAAAAAAGGTACCCAAAGTCTAGATTTACAAGTCACTGAAGAAGTTATTCACCTGAAGCAATAAACAACGTATCTACCTACCTGTATGTATACATATAAAACAAAAAAGGCAGAAATATTAACATTTTAAAAGCACATATACAGGACATTCACCGTCTATTCTTGATTACTAAAGTGTATAATTAATTAAATATAAATCATTGTGTAATAATCATGCGATTGGTCAGTATATTGATCAAGATATTCTATTCAGATCGAATAGATTCCATTAAATTTCGCGCAAAGCTGCCTCTAGTACATTATCAATCAATTTATCTAGCCGGACCGTAGATTATGATTAAGTTACTACAATTTACTAGCAAACAACACGAATTTGTTGACCCACTATGTTTCTTAACCGGTTTCTTACTATCAATGAACGATTGTTCGGCAGATAAGTGCTAGCTTTAATATTGTAAATACCTAATAGGTACATTAAATACTTAGGTTCAGTGCTTAAGAAAAGAGTTATTAAATTTATAAATCTTGTTGCTTTTTATTCAGAGGAATGTCTCTCTTTTTTTTAAATGTCTACCTACTACCTTGTCCATCCAAACGTAGTCGACTGTTTCCTCCCTGGACAGTAGAGCAAAAATTTATGCCATAAAACCTATACCTGCCATGACCGAACTCCTACATTTTCTAATTACAATAGAAATACAATTTAGAAAAAATAGAAAATAAAAAAAAAATCAAAACGTTAGGGCTTGGTCTTGGCTGAAATCTGTATTATGGCTCTAATGTCTAGGAAAGTAACAGTTGACTACGTTTGAAAAGTTAGTATGAAGGAAAGAGTAGGTAGGTTTTCCAATTAAAACGAAAATTTGGATATTTAAATAAGCACAAGTACCTACGTGTAATTCAAAATAGACAATGTAGGTAGAAAAAATAGGTTGTTAAATTTGCAATACCTCAAGGTCCGACAATCAACTAGTTCAAATAAAATAACTCAGTGCTAAATCTATCACCTGTATCGATAGAAGTTTGACAGTGAAGTATTTACACCAATTAGGAGTATATCAAAGCAACAGGAAATTCATCTCAATGTCTCATATACATATAATGAGTAGAAAAATCATCTATAAAATTGCGATAATACTAGTTTGGCTTCCTTGTATTTTTGTATACCTACTATATCTATTTATAATATTAGTATAGATAAAATCAATGATTTTAACTTAATTTGTTTAAATACTTGGTTAAAATCATAGATATTTCTTAACCTTACTTATGTACTTATGCGAAAAAAATGATACTAATTACGTATTTTCTATATTTCCAAAGGCGGGACATCTACGGACGGAGCAAGGTGAATTTTGGATAGAACCCTCGAATCAAATTCCAACTGATAAATCCGAAGGAAGACCTCATGTAATTTTCAGAAGATCCGCTGTTGACAAAGTAGAAGCTTTCCATAGAACAAAACGATCACTCGAAGGCAGAAATAATAATAATTCAAACATTAAGAACAACGAAAGAAACAACTTAAAAAAGAACGACTACAAAAGGCGAAGTCGATTAGACAGAGATAGAAGAAGAAGAGAGTTTTTGGAGAGAAGAAGGAAAAGACTAGAAGCAATGAGACGAAACCCCGTTGAATACAGGCAGCAACAGAGTTCCCTTAGAATGGAAGAGAGAAGAACGCACGCAAATTCTACAAGCATTTCTGTTGAAAATAGCAAATCTTACGAACAATCCATTGAACGAAGAAGAAAAAATAGAAACAGAGTAAAAACAAATGAAAATAGACTACGAAGAATTCGAAACAGAAGACGAAGGAAAAGGTCCAAAAAGAATTGTGCAACAAAAGAGCCGCCTTATCAGTGGAGATCGCAAACGTTAGACGAACAAAGAAGACTGAGAAATAACAAGGTATTGAATCGAGAAATCGTAATTGTCTGTTTGAAAGTTTATTGTATTCAATTTCTAATAATTGTTATCTGTTGTTTCAGAATAACCATCAATATTATCATCACAATCGAGTCGATCAACGTTCGCAGTACGAGGCGGGCAAGCGCTCGACCCGTTCTGTCAGTAAGCCGAGACACGTCGAAGTGCTGCTGGTGGCAGATAAATCTATGACTGACTTCCACAACCAGGGCAATCTAGAAACGTATTTACTCACTATTATGAACATGGTAAATAGTTTACCGAGTACAAACAATTGTAAATCAAGCACTTACATTTAATTGAATATGTTTAACAAAGTTTTATTTATTTTTAGGTTTCGTCGTTGTACATGGACCCTTCAATAGGCAACTATATCAAAGTTGTTGTAGTAAAAATAATTTTAGTGGAGGAAACCGACGCTGCGCCCGAATTGGAAGTGTCAACGAACGCAGACTCCACACTGTCTTCATTTTGTAGATGGCAACATCGACTTAATCCTGAAGACGATGGTAACCCACATCATCATGACGTCGCGATATTGGTCACCAGGAAAGACATCTGTAGCCAGCACAACGCTCCTTGTAGGTACGAAATATATTCTTTTCTTTTATACTTAACATTTATCTGTTTCACAGACTAAGCCAAAAATACAAAACTATTGTAGTGCTCACCTAAAAGTCATGGTATTTGCATTTGGGTCAGTATTCGCGTAAAACCGATATCGTCAATCGGTCACACGTCTCAACGTGACAGACCGAAGAATACAACAAAGCCTGCATACAAAGTGTTAGCATTTCTATATTTTTTCTGAACACCGTTGCGAGACAAGGTCAATGGCAGACATAAGCGTCTGTTGGTAAAGTAAACAGAATCGCGATGAGTAACCGACTCGTAAATAGAACACTTTCGGAATTGATTGTCGACACCTGGAGATAGGTGTGTTGGCGCTTCTAATCGCTACTTAGCCTACACTCTTCGACGTCATTTCTAAACAATATCACGATTCACTATGAAACATCGAAGCTAAATTTATCTACACGTTGATTAAAGAATCAATACGTTTATGAATCTGTAAAAACTTGTACGATACGCTTGAACTCATAATCATTTTCAAAGGTCAGACGATTTTCGTCCATTCCTACATCTACTTATTTGTAATTTGAAATCTTGCACTTTGTTGCCAACTCAAAAAGACTGTTAAGTGGAAAGGATACGTATCCTTTCCTCTTAAGAGTCTTTTTGAGTTCGTTCTCCATACAAACGTAGTCGGCCGTTTCCTCCCTTTATAAAGATATGGCATAAACATTTTCTCTAACGTCTTTATCCAGGAAGGAACCAGTCGACTACGTTTGTAAAGTTTGTAAGGAGAAAATAGTAGGTACAAAAACCAAAGAAACTCTCTTTCGTTGTTATATACATAGCCGCGCGCGCCGCCAAAAGCTTCCGACATACCCTAACGTGCCCGTCTAAGATGCGGGTACTTGTATTATACGTGTACAATTATCAGAATTCATAAGATAATACCTAATGTATTATGAACGCATGTTGATGTCGTCTTTATGTTTAGTCTATACGACGGTAATTACAATTAGAATGTAGCATTATCAATAGTACAGAGAATTCAAGTTCTCCGGTACCGTGATGTCTGATCGATCACGCAATCAGCACCTTAAATAAATAAACAGCATACTGAATATCCACACCGGTTGTAGCACAGTGTTTGTTATCTTTCGGTGGCACTTGAATAGTGCAATGTGCTTGCATAGTAATGCTTAGTACGTAGGTACGCGCGATAAATAGATAAAAAGGGTTACTCTCTTCATTCATTCGTATCAGGATTTCTTGAGAAATAGTATTTTTATTCATGATGTGTTGTTGTAAACCTCTCGTTTACATGGAAGTGTGTAGCAGGAAATACAGACAATTAAATAGTTAATAATATTTAACAATTTGTCTTGCGGTTTTTTAATATACTTACATATTTGCGAATCGCTAACGGCGATGTCCGAACTCGAGAGTCGCATCAAACGTACCGACATTAAGGCCAAGGATATTGGGTGTTCACAAATTGGACATTCATTATTTTAACAAAAGCGTATAACCATATAACGTTATATAATTACGTGTAAGTTTTTTTTGGACATGTGGAGTTTTTGTGCCTTGCACAACGCATTCATGTCGATTTTGGTTACAAGGTGCTGATTTAACAGCGGTGAGATGAAAGACTTCGATCAACATTTCACATATAAGGTAAAAACCGTTCAATAAAGTTTGTGGGTGTTCTTTTAAACAGACTAAACAGAAGTCGTTGTAGGCGAGGTTTTCTACAAGTATTCACACTTACCTACACACTTGCAGTTGAAAAATATTTTACTTTTAATAAAACATGGCTCAGGTTCTTGTCCCGCACACCTAATTACTGTGAAGATAAGCAGACACCATGTTACGTAACTTCCTGTCAGGTCAGTGCTTGCTCGTTTAAAAATTGATATTCCTAACAGTAATTTGGTCATCAATTTCACGTAGAAGTGGTCTAACTTTCCAGACGAGACTATTAGAAACGTCTGAAGCCAACACTATCCGGCTGCTCTCCTTAAATACATCAACAGCTGCAGATTTAGCAACTGAAGTGTAGCGATTTAGAACCGTATGGGTTGCCAGAATCCAACACTTGTCGAGTTTTATCTAGACACCATATTCTAGATAAATCAATGATAAAATGCAAATCCTTATGTAATGAATGATATGATGCAGTTTTAGTCGTTTACGTCAAAATCTTATCGAGATATTACGAGATAAAGTTCATCGTTACCATTTTTCCTTAACTCTAGCAAGCATTATGTCATGTACATATTTACATATGTATTACGTAGTCGCCTACCTACAAATTGTTGCTATCCTACTATACTTAGTTACTTACCTTACAGAGTGAATTCCTTCGTAAAGTTCGATTAATAAATGCCTGAAATTGGGAACGCTGCACATGTGTGCACGCACAATAACCACGGAGATTGTGTGGATAAAAACAGTGCGTAATGAATGCAATGAGGAAGACTGCATTCGGTAAACGGTATAAACGAGTAGTCGAATGTTCTTGGAAGGCGGCGATCAAAAGACAATGAGAGTTCTTAACGGTGTCGATGCGAGGCCTGAAGGCAGGACACCGAACGCGAACGCCATGCATTATGCATCGAAACGCATAAAAATTGCAATCACTAATACCTGTATGTATGTAGGTAATACAAACAATATGTAAAACCATCTGTAACATATTATTTTTAAAACCAACTACTGAATTAGTTCCTTAAACTGATAAACACGTTATCTACTCTAGTATAAAATGTTGTATTTATATTCATAATTACCATCGGCGTATTAGTTATTTATTAGGTAGCGTATCCGTATTCAAGTTTCATCTTGGTTCATTTGTGACCCGTCCTCGACCTCATCAAACAAAATTGTGTAAAATCAACATGCTGGTTATTTAAATAACTTTATTAATGATCTTTAAAGTTATCAATTGCGATTGAAAATGTCTAAGTTGTTATTGGTTATAATATAAATAACATACATAATTTAATTACGAAATTTACCATTAAATTATGCCGGGTAAGATCAGAGTTGTTAAACACTATTCAATTGTTAAGTTTTATGCAATACAAATCACTAAAATTATGAACGTTTAAGTACCTACTTACTTACATAGAATAGTCGTGTCTAAATTATTTGTTGATAAACATAATAGACGTATTGGAGGTCGAGTAGACGTATTGCATAGTAGATATTATAATAATGATGTGTTGTTATGAATTTGGCTGGGAATGTGTTGACGCCAAGCAGTCTCTGGTATCGGCGACTTATCTGACGCTTCCTACGAGCACGGCTACGAGAGCGAAGCGTGCGCAACTCGCGTCTGCGCAAATCCCACTTCATAAAACTTACCTACTTTACATATTTACACGGATTAACGACACCACCATTTGTAACTTGTCCAAACATCTATCAGGTTTTTAATCATAGTTTAAATATATAAAATAGACCATAGATCTTTTTAATTTATTCAATAAATTCATGGTTTCTGTTGAATTTGTATAATGATTATTGAGTTTATGTGTAATTTAATTGTTTATTGCTATTTTATTAATACGTTTAGAGCTTGATAACAAGCATAAATGAATTTATTTTAAATAAAATCGGGTTAAAATTTAATCGACCGTATGGTTATTGAACACTTCGAGCTTGAACAACAATAACTACGAGTATAGTAACAAAAATAAATTTAAAAAAGTACTAAATTACCTGCGCCTCATCTTTAGTGTTATGCCTTTAGGTCTTTTAAGTTGTGTCACGTACAACTGACCCAATTCCATGTAATTATCAACCCGAAATCGAGGTACTGTAAACTGTTCAAAAAATGTTTATATCTGTATGCACAAAGTGGCTTTCTCTGGACGTTTGAAGATGCCGACGTACAGTCGCACAAGCTTTTAAGGAGACTATCTACCTACTCTTTTCTCCATACAAACTTTACAAACGTAGTCGACTGTTTCCTCTCTGGATAAAGATATTAGAGAAAATATGTTTACGTTTTGATTTTATTTATTTTCTAATTTTTCGGATATTTATTTCTATTCTAATTAGAAAATGAAAAAAAACTGTAACGTAGGGGCATGGTCATGGCAGATATAGTTTTATGGCATAAACATATTTGATCTAATGTCTTTATACAGGGAGGAAACAGTCGACTACGTTTGTATGGAGATAGAGTAGGTAGACTGTCCTCTTAAGATATAGGCTCGAGAGAGCAATGCGACGGCGGCGGGCAATTAGCATTTCAATTTAGATTCTACTCGGTGCTGACTACGCCCCGTGGCGAGACTAATATACACTCTGTTATATTTATTGAAAGCTAATTCTAATTTATATGAATTCCTCCACCTTTAATAGGTACGTCTATAAATGTAGCTGATTCGACTAAACGTACCTAACACTTCTACTTATATTAGTATCTTTGAAGTAAATTGGAATTTATACAATTAGACTAACAAAAGACATCAACGCGCTGCGTGGTGTTCTTGCATTTAGTGTCTCACTTTATCAATATGAAAGACTTGAAGATGTGTTTTGTAGAATTGAAATAAGTATTAGGAAAGGAAGAATAAAGATCACCATAAAACATGCGAGTGAAAAATACAGCCTCTAAGTGTAGTGTGTTAGATTAACTGACCCAAATCAGGTTTTATTGCCACTTGACTTAGGTAACGACCGATTACCTAGTAGGTATTCTAATATTTAATTATTTTCTAAATACGGATTCTAATCAAAAGAAATAGGTACATTAATTTACTAGGTTTGTAAATTTAATAGTAATCTAGTTCAATAGGTATATATTATTATCGTGTTTAAAAAAATCTAGCTTTTGCAAATACTAGGTACTAAAATACTTTTGTATTATTTCAATAGAATCACAGAATTATTTTTACCACAGTAAAAGTAGTAAATTTTTCATCGCGACGCCCCGCGCCTATAGTAGCTTGATGATTAAGAATCCCAGTTTTACACTATTGACTAAGACTGAAAACATTTTTTTTCTTTAAATAAATTCTATACTATAAATCCTATAAATAAATCCTATACTTATGGTTTCACCTGGGTACCTATATAATCAAATTAAGGTACTAATAATTAGTGGCTAGATTGCGCTGTGTGCAACGTCGTGCAATATTTACTATAGCTGCGTCCCGTGGTTTCACCCGCGTAAGTCCCGATCCCGTGGGAATATCGGATATCAAAAGTAGCCTATGTTACTCAGGGTGAATTGAAAATCGGTCCAGTAGTTTTTGAGTTTATTCATTACAAACATACAGACACACATACACACAAAAATAAAATTCTTTCCGCTTTATAATATTAGTGTAGATGGTATAGATTATATTTATTTACTATTTTAAAAAAAACCTGACACATTACTTATCATAAAGGGTAACCTTAGGACATATAAGTAGATAAATCAATTGAATTATTGAACGAAAGAACGCCGAGTCAACTTTAACTTTGCAATAAATAATTTATTTGAAAGCGTTTTCAGTTTGCATTCACCTACTTGTAATTTATTGTTTTGGTATTTATAATGCTTTTCATGGGCTTCCTCGTGGGTGTGAGTGAATCAGCGAGCGTGGAGTATACCTATTATTAGCGTACTATTTCCGATCTCAGAGTCACAGAATCATTCAAGAAAACTAACGACATTTTACCTCACTCTGTTGGTTATAAAATTTTATAGTTATTGTTGTCAATTTAAATTCCTTTTAATTTTCTTGGCAGCTTTCAGCTGAAAATATGCACTTTCAATTCATTCATTTCTATTTATTGAGGAAAGTCAATTATTTATTTTAATGACTTGTCGAAAGAGATAAGTAGCCTGACATACCTACTATTGTTATTCTAAAATAGACTGAACTATGATAGCTTTAATAATAAACGTAGAGTAAGGTCGGAGTAATTTTAGCACTATTTGTTTCTTCGGTCTGTCAATTTCGAAACTTCTTGTCACGGAAAAAGACAAAGCATGTTCTCGTTCACGTTTATTAAAAAGCTACGGAACTCAAAAATTAACACTGGACCAACCAATCCGTGAACGCAACGCAAACGTTAAAAATATTTTATCACGGGCTCTAGTCCGTCACTCATTCACTAAATGGCGCTAGTGGTAAAAATACGTCGTAGTATAAATGTTTTAATTCAATTCAATAATTTATTCATAATATAGGTTAGGTGGTGGTAGGTCAACAATAAGTTAAATAAGTTGCTCTTTATTGACCAGATCGGCATATGAAATCATATAGGTTCTGAAAACTGTTCTGTCCTGTAATTAAATCTATTCTGCATTTTATTTCGCACACGGGCCGTTTTTGTACGTAGCATTATAATTTAGCAATTGTAGACTTAGGTTTCCTCGCTGTATTTTACTACACCGTAATAGTGATGTTAACACTGCACATGAATAGGTACCTACGGATTTTTAGCAATTTTCTACTTTCATTTGCAACTAACTTTTTGCAAACAAAATATTGCAAAAACTGTTAGTAGGTAATAGGCACACATACAATACACATCTCGTAGCCGTAATATACGTACGAACTGGGTGTGGCCGAGGTATAAAAAGCCAGTCGTCGATAGTCGAGTACCGAGTTTATAACGTCGTAGGTATACCAACCTCTGATTGTTGTTATTATGCAAATCGAGTCGGCTATCGTCACAAAGTGATGCTATTTACGTAGAGGTACCTTGCGCATTTGACGATATTGACCACTTTCAACATTTACTAATCGCGTGGTGTTTATTACTTTTAGCATTGCTTCAACGCTCAACGTTTCTAGTCAATCCTGAAGAAGAGACCTGTAAAGGTAAAAGTAATAAACACCACGCGATTAGAACCGAAAAATAAGTTTAATTTCTGTCCAACATTGCGAAAACAGATGAAAAATCTATAAAGGTATAAAAATATATGAAAACAATAAAAAAAATACTTTGTTACCAATTTAGGTAGATATAGGTACATACATACTACGTTTAAAAAATCAATTGATACGTTCATGATACAAAGCAATACCATAGACACATTTAGCTATTATTCGTTTTAGAATGACAAAGGAATAGAAAACAAGGTTTATTAATTGGCTTTACGCAACAACCAACCCGTTGTTATATTGGATATTGGAGTCGTAAAGCTAAAGGTGTTCAACAGTAATATTTTGGTTGCAGCACTCTAGGAGTGGCGCACGTGGCCGGAATGTGCAAGCCGGATCGCAGCTGCTCCGTGAACGAAGACAACGGCATCATGCTGGCTCACACCATCACCCACGAGCTTGGACACAAGTATGTTGCAATTCATTCTTTATATACAGCTTTACTGTAGGTACCTATCTAGGTTGCGGAGAATGCAGTAAGGTAATTTTACAAACTTTACTGCGGGAACGGGACTTACGCGGGTGAAGCCGCGGGGCGCAGCTAGTTACCTATATAATTGAAAATCAATGTCATGCAGGGTGTCTGCGCACCTAAGTCGCCGACATTTGCGCAAGTAACATACTGAGCGTATACCTATGTTACTTGCGCAAATGTCGGCGACATGCACGATATGTCGGCAGTATGTGTCGGCGACTTTGGTGTGTGAAGTGATGTGTAACGTATATCTACGTTCGTACCTACCCCGAATTGCCCAAATAAGTGTGAAAACGAAATAATGAAAACGTACAACAGCTATTTACCCCCTTACTTATAAACGATGATTAGCACATGACTAAGTTATGTAACGTTATGCCTCTGTCTGTCAAATTTAAAAGTTCAAGTCACAGTAAAAGACAAACGATCATAGTTTATGCAGCTGTTAATCATCGTTTATAAGTAAGGGGGTATTGTTATAGTTCTAGATAAAATTAATAGATAATATGACGTTTTTATACCCGATGATAGACAAAGATTCACGAGCTACACACATAACGTCGTATGGCCTACTGTATTTCATCACGCATTTAGCATGAATCCTATTACCGCCGAGCGGCGCAGGCGCAAGCCCGCGCCTCTCAGTCTTGTAGTTGATGGATTCACTCAATTGCCACATTCAGAAGCTAGACCGGTCGGCTGTTACCACTACTGTGAGGTAGCGATATACAATAGGTAGGTACATGTGGTGGTCATATAATTAAGAACGCTGATATAAAGGGGAGATTTTTTCCAACTAAGATGCAAAACTAATTGTATGCATTTGTTTTTATTTCTCTCGGTGTCGTAAAACATTTCCATATTACCACTGTATTCATTGATACACATGATTGGCTAAAAATCAATAGGCAAACTTTTTACACTACTTTTAAACAAAGTATTCCTTATTACTGGCTGGTCACGTAATTAAGAACGCTAAGTAGTTTATACCTTTATTCAAATTTAAATAGAGAACACTCAGTCGATTTTTTACTGTTTGTATAATTTTGGCGCCATTACGTGCTGTAAAAGATTAAAGGTGATTGCTTCTTTAGAAAAAACAATGGGAAAAAATAAAAGTTGTGATAAATCTACAAGGGAAGTAATAATAAAACTTCGCCGGAAGAATTGGTCTTATAAAAAGATAGCCGACCATCTGCAATGTTCAAAAACGATGGTTTTCCACGCTGTACAGCATTTTGCTACGTATCAAACTACTTCGAATGTTCCACGTGTACCTAAACAGAGAAAAACAACTCCTCGAGATGACCGAAAAATCGTTCGTATGGCAAAACCAAATCCTTTTAAAGGGTCCAATGAGCTTAGAAAAGAATATTTTGGTGAAAACAACCCTTCAGCAATCTCAGCACGCACTATTCGAAGACGTTTGGTAGAAGAAAAATTGCACGGTAGGATAGCAAGAAAGGTACCCATGTTAAAACTTTGCCATAGGCAAGCCCGGCTTGCATTTGCGAGAAAGTATGAAAACTGGACTGTGCAACAGTGGAAAAATGTACTTTTTTCTGACGAGACGAAAATAAACAGAGTATGTTCTGATGGAAAACGATATGTACGACGTCCCCCGAATACAGCATTCGACCCAAAGTACACGAAAGTTACATTAAAGCACGGTGGTGGAAATGTGAAAATTTGGGGTTGCTTTTCTGGACATGGTGTAGGACCTGTAAAGTTGATAGAAGGTAACATGGATCAGTTCCAATACAAAAATATACTGGAAGAAACAATGTTACCATACGCTGAAGACGTTCTACCGGTCATTTGGACATTCCAGGATGACAATAATCCAAAGCGTACTGCACGCACCGTAAAGGAATTTCTTACAGCGCAATTAGTTTCTGTCTTAGACTGGCCTGCTAACAGTCCAGATCTAAACCCAATAGAGAATCTGTGGTTTGAAGTAAAGAAAAAGGTTTCAAATACAAAGTGTGGAAATTTAAGAGAGCTGTATGACGTTTTTTTAGAAAGAACTCTATTTCTCTTGCGAAATGTCAAAAATTAATAGAGTCAATGCCTCGCCGGTGTAAAGCTGTAATTAAAAGCCGTGGATATGCTATTAACTATTAATTTTAGTTAAATATTTATTAAATTTCTTTTTATGTTTCCTGTGCTACATAATATTATTGTGATTTTTTAAATCTAAGTGTCATACAAAACAATTCCCGAGCAGTTAAATAAATCGTTCTTAATTATTTGTCCAGTTTCAGTACTATTTGAATGTGTTACTTTGATAAAATCAATAAAATGTGCACAAAATTGTTAGCGATTTCATACTTTATTCTTAAGTCAGGTTGCTCTATTAATGTGACTATTAGGGTTCCGTACCTAAAGGTAAAAACGGGACCCTATTACTGAGACTTCGCTGTCTGTCTGTCTGTCTGTCTGTCTGTCTGTCTGTCTGTCTGTCTGTCTGTCCGTCCGTCCGTCTGTCCGTCTGTCCGTCTGTCCGTCTGTCACCAGGCTGTATCTCATGAACCGTAATAGCTAGAAGGTTGAAATTTTCACAGAAGATGTATTTCGGTTGCCGCTACAACAACAA
Organism: Idaea biselata; assembly: GCA_958496205.1. Classification (NCBI taxonomy): domain Eukaryota; kingdom Metazoa; phylum Arthropoda; class Insecta; order Lepidoptera; family Geometridae; genus Idaea; species Idaea biselata. Next base: position 7,910,729 of record OY292403.1, on the reverse strand, counting down.
ATACTAAAAACGAAATAAAATAATTATTTAAAAGGGGCTCCCATACAACAAACATGTTTCAAAAATAACAAGGAGTTTAGTACTACAATGTGAGGTCGCTTCTGATTGGTCAGGACAAATCGAGTTGGTCATGGAATTCAAAATGGCTGCCCTATCTGTCAAATATACCAGTCTGCCTTACTTACCAAAGAGTTTCTTTTATGTTTCAGATTTTCTTTGTGCCAAGGTTTTTTTTTTTTTTTTTTTTTTTTTTAGTGATTCGATCGTTTGATGGTTTGACCTAAAGGTAAAAACGGGACCCTATTACTGAGACTTCGCTGTCTGTCTGTCTGTCTGTCTGTCTGTCTGTCTGTCTGTCTGTCCGTCCGTCCGTCCGTCCGTCTGTCCGTCTGTCCGTCTGTCCGTCTGTCACCAGGCTGTATCTCATGAACCGTAATAGCTAGAAGGTTGAAATTTTCACAGAAGATGTATTTCGGTTGCCGCTACAACAACAAATACTAAAAACGAAATAAAATAATTATTTAAAAGGGGCTCCCATACAACAAACGTGTTTCAAAAATAACAAGGAGTTTAGTACTACAATGTGAGGTCGCTTCTGATTGGTCAGGACAAATCGAGTTGGTCATGGAATTCAAAATGGCTGCCCTATCTGTCAAATATACCAGTCTGCCTTACTTACCAAAGAGTTTCTTTTATGTTTCAGATTTTCTTTGTGCCAAGGTTTTTTTTTTTTTTTTTTTTTTTTTTTTTAGTGATTCGATCGTTTGATTGAAGAATCGAAGATAAATATTTCATATTTTCCTATAAAATTTAAAAATTGGTTGTTGTAAACCATTTTAGGGTTCCGTATCCAATTGTGATAGTGGTACGGAACCCTTTGTGCGCGAGTGTCGCACTTGCCCCGTTTTTTATATAACATAACTAGTTGCTTCTCAGAAGGTACACATCTCTGTGTATGATACGATTTAAATAAAAAACTTCTAGAACTTCAAATCGTTCTTAATTATATGACCACAACTGTAGGTGCTGTAAAGTAAACTGAAACTCCGTTTAAACTGTTTAAATTCATATGACAAAGTACTACTTAGATATTTTTGTCTCAGTTGAAAACTTAGAAAGTTCGTTAAGTTATAAAAGTAAATTAAGCAGGGGGCAGGAATTGAATTCCCCATACAAACGTATTGCCTTGTTTTCTTCCTGATTTCTTTAAAAATTGGAGTGAATCTGATTTTAATACCTATCTAAAAAAATGCTCTGGGTGCAATATCGAGGGAGAAAACAAGGAAAAACATTTTGTATAGGAAATCGCGCAACCCGTCTGCTGTTTTAAAAACTTGCCGGGAATCGAACTAGCGTCTTTCTGTGAGCTAATATTAGGTCGTCAAACCTTTAGATTAGGATAGTATTAAATCTCAGACGCGAAGAAATAGTTAAGTATATGGCGTGCGATTTCCAATAGAAGATACCTACCTAAGTGCAAAGTTCAAAAGCTTTTACTGAAAGATATATTGAAATCTTTCATCTTAGCTAGAGATAATGATATTTACAATAAAACTGATATTTTTCTCATCTACGGTATAGTTTCAATGGCACATTGCCAATACATCGTAAAGATTTATCAATGATTTAATGTATCTCTGGTTTTGTTTTGTAGCCGCGTGTAATATTATATGCAAAAATATATTTCGGTTTCGCAGACTGACTAATCAATCAAGAATACCTACCCGTATGTCATTGAACCATAAACATTACATAACACCACAATGATACTCGAGTTTAGGTACCTACAATTACTCATGCATGTGGGTCTGACAATAACACAGATATATCTAGTATATTGAGCAGATTAAGCTTTGCAATTAGCTAAAGCCGCGTACAGACATCGCGAGGCGTGTGTCACGAATATTTTGTCAGGCATGCCTCGGGGTGTCCGGACGTCTATGTGCTCACTGTGAGCATTCCCCGCCCGCCTTAGTGCGAGCCGTACGCTCGTCAATTTAGGTACAGTTTATACTGACCAACGCCGTGGGTGGTTGTTTGCGTGCTCAGTTTGAGCATGTGTCGTTTAGGACGCATGCATACATGTGCCGGCATATGCCTCGGGTAGGATGTGTGATGGATGAGATTAGCGACACAAGCCTCGCGATGTCTGTACACAGCTTAAAATCAGTTGACCCGACGAGACGTCCTTCACAATCGTCGTGATATCTTTATTTATTTGTATTAACATAAAAATAAGATAATCTAAAGTGATTGAGACCACATGTACGATTTATGGCCAGAATACTACGACATTATCAATATTAATATCATACACTTGCGACGAAATCGGAGCGCTAAAGCGATGACATAAAATATTAATAGATATCGATAAATTCGTGTACCTTTCAGTTTATACCGGGCGATAAATGGGTTATTAATAATTAGTTAGCAAACCAGTTGAGAACTACTTCATTTATCTACTACTTATCTGAACAAACAACTTTTACTCTACGAATTTTGGTTAATTGCAGATCTTTTTCATTTTCAACCTAATATCATGTTGATTTTCGTAGCTATTTCAATATATAAGATGCTAACAAATATCCTTCTATAATATGCATTGTATTTGATGGTCCTACTGACTATTTTTTCCATCAAGTAAACTCAAGAAATCTAGAAATACAAGTAAGTTTTGTAATATCAAAGTGTTATTAGGTATAAGCGAGAATGGTGCAAGTATCGATATTAGATAAAATAGGTTATTTAAACATTGCAACACGTTCATTAGACCGGCATGAAACCCATCACCCGGTCATAGTTTACACGATGCGGTTTGGTTACCTAAACACTATAAAATATAGCCGGGGCGTACCTAATTACGTAAAAACAATTCGTAAGTACAAACCAAACGAAAGGTTAGCGAACAAACGAACTAATGCCATGCATAAAATATCGAAAATCACTTGACCTTTTCTGTATGACATTGGAAACTTAACCTAGTTCTTAATGGAGATGAGATAAATTATTATCTTGCGTGTTTTATAAATAAATGTAGTATTTTAAAAATACTATCGGTGAAATATTTTTGCGTTGTCGTAATCTGTCATAGTATCATTTAGTTCGTGAGTACATTATGACTCTAGCATATTGCACATTTTGACGATGAAGCGTTTTAACCCAAGTACAATTAGACTTCTACTCATTGATGTTCCTGGGCGATATTGACTGAATTAGCCACCATCTTTTGATGCGTCTACGTGAATTACGAGCTTTTCAGCATTTTCACGCCGGAAATACTGAAAACCGTGACATCATCTACCAGTTTCTTTATTTGTGTCATAGTATAGACTAAATATATTTTACGCTCTGGGTAAATTAAAAGATCGGAAAAAATCTATTTAACTACATATTAATTTGCATCTACCTACTTAAATATTATCTATCTATGTAAGTAGGTCTACATATAAAATTCAAAGTCCTGACTGACTGAATGGTTTGGAGTCCACGTGGATTTTTACACGTAGACTCCAAACCGTTGGTCCTAAAGACATAAAATTTAGAGGAAGTGTTCTTTGTGATGTGCAATGTGCATATAGGTCCACTAGGAAGGGTTTTGGAAATTTCCACGGGATCGGGACTGACGCGGGTGAAACCGCGGGACCCATTCATAGTATGTATAATATCCGCGTGGCTTGTGCGTGCGTAAGGCGTCGTCCTAATTGGGAGCGATCGTACGATGGTGCGATGCGTTCTCATCGTGCGATGAGTTTCAAACATACAGATTTCATCAGAGTGTCCTATTTGAACCTCGCAAGTAATCGTGCGAGCAAATAAAATCTCAATACAAAATTTGATCGTGCGATGAAAAACGCATCGCACCATCGTACGATCGCTCCCAATTAGGACGACGGGTAAGTCTCTACCAAATATTCTAGGGAGTTTATTATAATCTATTCCTCATACTTATTCCAAAATAAAAGTGACAAATGTATAGAATCGTAACAGTTATATTGTGAGTATTATTTTGGAAATAAGTCGTGTTAGTTTTATTTGGCAACGGTTGCCCACCGCTCGGTATCGGTACTGCTACCGACTGACTCATGTTCCTAAGCCGAGATTACCGCAAGGACGTTGCTTTCCAGATAGAAATTATGAAACGTTAATAACTCACTAATAACATTTAGTTGCAGCGTGTTGCGATGTTATTGTTAATGTAGGTAAGGTATATTGGCTTTTGTACCGTGTAGTGTATTTGCGCGACTGGACTGTTAGACAACGCCCACAGTTAGCTAGTACCTACTAGTAGTGAATACAAACATAAGTTACGTAAATGCATCGCGACACAGGCATTGACCTTCCTCTCTAGACATGAATGCATCAATGCATCATTTGTACCGAGCGATGCACTCGACGCTATCGGCCCACACATGTTCATTATTTTTCAAGTTCTTATCTTGAACAAAGAATAAGGAACGGGCTAATGAAACGAAGTAATTTGTAGGCGACAAGCGCTGATACGAGTCGCGCCATTTACGCCGTGGCGCTTAGTTTTAATTAATTAATTAATGAATGAACATTTTATTTGCAACATTTTAATCGTATATATTTACGATTAAAGTGTTTCATTTGTAAATTAACAGTTTCGTGTATTTTATTTTCCATATAAGTAGGTATATTACAGAAATGTGATAGGTTCTACTAACCTATCTAATACCTACGCAAAATACGTAGAATTTATAAAGATGTGCTTGTGGGTTTTCCAGCAGCGGGGAAAATAGTAAACCTACCTATACCTAACCCATGTCCTAGCTACTGCAAGATGCTACCTAGATATATTATAAATTAAAAATATTTTGGCTCTACTTGATGATTAAATGTCACAGACAGACAGTTTAAACATATAGGTACTTGATTTCGCATTTATTACATAAACTAAGATATTCTGAATTTATCAATAAGTACCTACTTTTAATATTTGCGGCTGCAATTTTTAAACACATCATGCCATTTTCCTTGAAGTATTTTTGGACATTCTCGTTAGTTTTATCGGCGCATCTAGTTATTATTTTTTAATGAATCGATCGACATAAAATTAATTTCTCAGAATGTTATATTAAATAGGTAGGTGTACAATTTTTAGGAGTTCCGCTTTGATCTACTTAGTTATTAATTTTATACGTACCTAGCTAAATATGAAAATGTGACATCTAGAATGCTTCGAATAAAAATGAATAGCCACTTTGAATTCTAAATTACGGAGATATCTTAACGATATAGCACTTTATTAAGCAGTTGATAAAACTTCTATCCAGTTTACTTAATGGCAAATAGGTCGATTGATATGACAGAAATAGTTTATGATTATTATTATAATTTTATAATTATCAATTTAACGTCACATGCGGATGAAGAAACGGTATTGATAACTTGATTTATTTTTACATCTGTATCTGAACGTAGCTAGGTAGAAATATTAAATGAATGGAACTATAATTATTAATTATAGATGATTTTGAAAGATTTATTCACGTTCTAATCATCTACCCTCTTACTTATAAACGATGACTATGTTTATGTAACGTTTGTCTTTTACTGTGACATGTAGTTTAAAGTTAAGAGACAGAGACAAACTCTACATAAACGTAGAGGTGGCTAATGTTACGTTTTGGAAGCTAAGCTTCACAGCCTCCAAGGCTACAGACTGACTGGGGTGACATCAATTTAATAACAATTCAAATAATGTGTAATACCACAGATCACATATTAGGTAATAAGCTAAGCACATATTAGTAATAAGGTAAGCTTACTTCAGTCTGCGTATGACCTTGAAATCTGTAAAACTTTCTCAATGACAGTTTATACCGTAGGTACTCAGGCATTTCTAAACGCGAAACCTTTGTATAAAACTTGTCACACTTTGCCAGCAACAGCGCTGTCTTTCATTAGAGCTAGCAAAGTGATTGTTTATTTAACATACGGTCATCATATCAAATATGTTCATTTTCAGTTTCGGCCTCTACCACGACACTGAGAAGATCGGATGTCATCGTCGCGAAGGGTCTACACTTCACATCATGACGCCTATCTTCGAAGCTGATACTGTTCAGGTGGCGTGGTCAAGATGCAGCAAGCGGGATGTCACCAACTTTTTAGAGTAAGTAGTCTGTGAGAAAGAAGAGTAGGGACGCACATATAGTAACTTCCTATAAGGGGTCTTTTCAGAGCAAACAACTCGATAAAAGTGGCGGAATCGCAGAAGTCGATTTTTACCTCATTCCGTGGCAGTTATTTTTCAAAATGTTTGCCGGCACTTATAGGTTTACATCTCGGACCACAGACCGACGAATCCACTTTACTATACGACTGTGCCGGTGCGCGAGTGGTTAATAGTTGCAAGATTTAATATAATTAGTAATGTATGTAGGTAATGTTAATTTCAACGAATAGTATGCAGCAGTTACCTATTCTACCATATTTACACGATCGACGCAAAGATTTCTCAACACTTGTACCGACATGGCTCCGCTGATAAATTTATATACTTAACGAAAGCTCACATAAACTATCTCTCTTGATATTAAACTTTGATCACACATGAAGATACCTACGTAAATGTTTCAACATAACTAGTTAGAAATATGAGTGAATTTTACCTACACATAGGTTACTTATATTGGAAGTGCGTTTATGTTTTGTTACTTATGATATCGGCACTTAGTCTTCTTCAATTCTCCTCTCTAGCCATTATATCATCGTTCACCTCCATCTACTTATTATATATTATTATATCCCTGGCTCATACTATCCATCCATCTAATCTTAAATCGTCCATTTCTTTTCCATCCCTCTACGTACAATGTACATTCATACTTATTCCACTTCTGATCACATATCTCTCATTCTCTCCTCATCACATGTCCATTACCAACTGAAATGGTAATAAGGTACCTAAGTACAGAAACCGTTTTGTATACATTACCTATGTATGTAATTTCTCGAAATTCACTAAGCTCATTCATTTTCACTAAATTGCAAAAAGCTTTTAACGCAGTGGTTCTGATCTTCGCGGATTAAATATCAACATAATAAGATACTTCGCGTTATGAACATCTTGCGTTTGTAAGTGCGGCATTATTGAACGTAGTCTTGCGCTTTCGATGTAACTGTTAAACTTTATTTCGTCGCCAAGTTATTTATAAGAGTTAATCGGTGTCTTTACATTTCGATTCATTAGCTATTTGTGAATAGCAAGTTTTATGATCGCAATAAAAATGAAAGCAGAAACTTTAAGCACAAGACATTTAATTTTATGCTTATTAGAATACAGACCGTTTAGTATCATTCTGTTATATTCTTTTCATTGGTGCATTAGACATTGGCGCTTTCTGAAACCTATCTTTTGCGAGATCCTATTTTAAGACGTAAGGGGATTTGATGAATTTGTTTTAAGGTATTCGGTGTTTATATTATTAATGCTATCACTCTAATAAGTCTAATGCAACAAATGCAATATACAGGAGTACCTATAATAGCAAACACAAGGGTCTATCCTCAATAGAGATCTAAATTTGTTAATTATATGGTTATCTTTTCAAATTCGCGTCCCGCTAAATTATGGTCGATAGTTATACCTAAAATGGTGATCTTATCGCCGGATGTTCGTTAATTTTATGCAAAAAGAATGTTCGACGCCGATCGATCAATCAATCTTAGGTACTTACCTCCATCGTTTTATGTCGCTTCCAAATAAGTAAAACTGGCAAATTTGTCATCATTACTGCAATCATCATAAATTCTAAAGCTAGAATTTCTATAAGAAGCCAATATTTGAATGATGGGCTATCAAAAATAAAGACATATTTATGACAATGACGATAGATTTAAAATATTTATTACTATTGTTAGGCAAGCGAGCAAATAGTGTTAAGTGGTACAAGCTAACTCAGGTTAAAGGTCCTAATAGATTATCAATAGGTAGACTCCCGATTTTACTACGATTTATTCAACTTTTTCAGTCAAATCAGCAAGCGCCTTTCAGTCTTATTTATGATTTTTTTTAAATACACAAGTCCAGTTTAGATTTCTCCACTTGCTCTTGTCAAAGATAGTTTTAAATCCTATGTTTAGACACTATTTTGACCAAATAATTCTAAAAATATATGCAAATAACACCTTAAGGTTCTTCACCCCCAGAAACGGCAAATTGTTAACCCAATCTAGCACAAGTCCACCCTGGGTTTTGTCCATTCAGATTTTTGTTTAGGTTAAAGAATTCTATATTTATTTCAGTGCCGGTTTGGGAGAATGTTTGAGCGACCGTCCATCGCAAGAAGAAAATTACATCTACCCCGAAGTTCCAGCTGGTAAATGACTTGTATTAAATTTTATTTATATCTTAAATTAAATAACATTTATTTTATTGAGTCGTTAATTAACTCTTAAACGAGAAACTATTTATGTCTCTCTGATAACTTTCAATTTTATTCGGAAAAGTATGATTAAATTTCACTAGAGAAATCAACCCCCTTACTTATAAAAGGTGACTAAGTTTATGTAACGTTTATCACAGTCTGTTAATTTTGAAACATCATGTCACAGTAAAAGACAAACGTTACATAAACTAAGTCATTGTTAACAAATAAGGGGGTAATTGATTAGGTAATTAAATTGGACTCACCCATTACTTCTTCTATGTATTTTTGTTCATTCAGGCGTGATGTACGACGCAGAATCTCAGTGCCACCTCCAGTTTGGTGCCGCAGCAGTGATTTGTGCGGAACCGTCGGATCTTTGCGAACATTTGTGGTGCCTTGTGGACAATAAGTGCAAGACGATGCTGCAGCCCGCTGCAGCCGGAACCACTTGCGGACATGATATGGTAAGAGGGATGCTTAGCTATTCAAACATTATTACTATTCAGGGGCATATAGCTGATATATAGCAGCTACGTTTAACCCGACAGGGATTTTGATATCAAAATCCCTGTCGGGTTAAACGTAGTTGTCATAGAGTGACAAAGCTGAACCTAGACACAAATTATCAAGGATAAGAGATCTGAAAATACCTCGAAACGTATGGCGTTGTTAAAATGCTTATAATATAAAATCAACGCAAATAAACCGGATAATTAGCTTTATTTTTTCGAAATATTACATATATAATAAAATATATAATACCTATTTATTCATTAGTTTATCGGGGATTTGCAGTCCACCAGCTATACCCAGCCTAATAAATAGGGACGTTAAGAAACCTATTCTGAACTACTTCTGCTTGAAAATAAGTCTTACATATGTATGGTTTTGATACCCCATCATCATCTGCTGTTTAACTATCTAAAGTACCGTTTTACGTCAACAGTGGTGTCAGAATCAAACTTGCGTCCCTCGCAGTCCGTCGCCCTCGCCTATCGACGGCGGCTGGAGCGACTGGAGCGAGTGGAGCGAGTGCTCGCGGACTTGCGGCGCGGGAGTCTCCACGCAGTCGCGCGAGTGCAACAATCCAGCGCCGAACAATAATGGAGCTTATTGTATTGGGGATAGGAGCCGGTGAGAACTTTATACAGCTATTTGATACTCCTACTGACTACGGAGTGTAACTGCGTGGGTGTAGAGACTGCTCTACAGCTATGCAGGTTCACGCCAAATAAGTGATAGGAGGCGAACACAAACGCTAAGTGAGCGAGCGTGCGCCGCTGATCGGCAGTTCAAATTGAAATGTCAGACATAAGTATAGATACTAGACTACGTAGGCCTAGTTATATTAGAATTCAGAATATAAGATCATCATCATTATCATCAAAATCATTGTCCGATATTTTTATCACCCTATACAAGAGATTGTTTATTTTCTCTACCTTGTTGATAGCCTTTGCTTACAATAACGTTACCATTTTCAGTTACAAAGTGTGCAACACAGATCCGTGCCCTATCGGCGAGCCATCGTTCAGAGAAGTGCAGTGTTCCAAACACAACAACATGTCTTACAATAACGAAACGATCACAGAATGGATACCGTATTTCGATCAAGGTCAGTATTTGCTGGTCTACGATTTTTTTTAATATTTCTATATTAATTTTGAAGTGAAATATTTTTGAGGAAATACTAAATCTTCATAAATTCACTCGCGTCTCTGCGTTTGTACCACAGCGTGAATTGTACCAAGTGAGTTCCCATCCCGAGCGATGAATTTAAGAATATGTATCCTGTCTACTATTTTCGACTTAGGGTCATTTAAAACCCACAGTCTTTCCATATGATGTAAGTAACGATGTGGTCCAGTGACCTTTATTAAAATGTGAAAAACTACATTGAAATCGGTTCATCCGTTCGTTCTACGATGCCACACACAGATACACAGACAGACAGTCACGTCAAAGTTATAACACCCCTCTTTTTCGGGGTTAAAAATAGTTTTAAAGTCTCTTGTGTGGTCAGAAATGATAAATCTATAATAAAATATATTGTTACAGATAAACCTTGCGAACTGCAATGTGTAGCGAAAGAAAAGGACTTAGAAATGTTGGGAGGTTTCGTAGCAGACGGTACACCTTGCAAACAGAGTCCCGGTGCCAGAGATATGTGTATTGCTGGTAAGTTTAGTTTATTGGCAATCAATGTGTGATAGAACATGTTTATGATGGTTTAGTTCCTTGTTGAAACAAAAACGGATGTCCTCGTCCTCTCCTCGTGAACCAATATGGGTTCCCGATCGCGGGAACCCGTATTGGTGGGCGCCACTCAAAATTTTATTATTGGAGAAAAAAAAACAAAAAAATGGAACTCTCTAAATCAGTATTTCGTTCCAGGTGTATGCTACACTGTTGGATGTGATTGGATAGTCGGTTCGGAGGTGGAAGAGGACGCGTGCGGAGTGTGCGGCGGCGACGGGTCGGCTTGCAAGACCGTACTCGGGAGCTACAGCAAAGATACCACCAAACAATCTGGGTTGGATGAAGTAAGTTCTTACACTTATACTTCACTTGTATTTTGTGGAGAATTCACTTTTTTGATCGATGGCACGATTATCCAGTTAACGTTCGGAGTTACATTCACAGCTTGAGAGCTATGGCCAGCCATAGTTGAATGTAACTCATCCCCCTAATTCCTCATTGCTCTCCATGTGCCCTGATCTCTATCAGAAATGAGGCAGGCCTTTGCCTAGTAGTAGGATATAAAAGCCTTACAAAAAAGTTTACTTACAATGTTTTTATTATAAAACTACTGAAGCGATTTTGATGAAAACTTGGTGTTGAAGATTTTCTCTTCTAGGCACCCACTCATACCACCTCGTACTACTAAAAACATTGTACGGGCATACAAGTTGTCGTTGTTATCTGAATTAATTAATTTAAATCTTACACAATTAATCAATTTGGTAATTCATTAGGTGGCCGTAATACCAGCTGGATCAAGAAACGTTAAAATACAAGAAAAAGTCAGCCCAGGGAATTATATTTCGATTGGCAGCGCTAAGTCTAGGAAGATGTATCTTACTGGAGCTCGGTAAGTCACTCATCAAGTCGCTCTTACAGATAATAATGCTTATAGAACATTTGCTCACCGATGAATTTATTTTTTGTTTTTGTTAAAACAAACAATGACAATCTACGTAATTACGGATTTATTTTAGCATGTTGATGATAGTTTGTACTTTTTCCAGTAAAAACACCGCACTAACTGAATATTTCGTGGCCGGAACTCAAGCTATTTACGAACGAGATCGTGATTGGGAGAAAGTGAGGATTCCAGGACCGATAGCGGAGGATATTAAAGTTTACGTAAGTTTGGCTGATTCAACAACAATAAGGCCGCGATCCCATTCTAGGCAAATCTTTATACAATTTCTACGCAGTGTGACGTCAACGTCATACGTTGTAATTTCAAAGAATGACGTTTTCCAGGCTGATGCTCGGTGTCTGGAGATTTGTATGGGCTGTTGAACACTTTCTTTTGAAATAGTTTTACGACTTGGTATCACAGTGAATTTCTTGAGTTGTTTTTTCTCTTTAGCTTATACTTCGACGCCATAACTTATAATGTCTTTCGTTACAGCAAAAACTATACCACGGCAGTAAGCACCGAAACCCAGGCGTGACATACCAATACACGGTGGACGCGAAACGTCTTCGAAAACAATTCCACTACAGAGTGTCGGAATGGTCACCCTGTTCGGTCTCATGCGGTGCTGGCCACAAGAGACGGCATTACGAGTGCATTGACCATCATCATCGTGAGTTTATGGACTTTTTTCAGATACAAAAGGCACCGTACGTGTGGCCGTACGCTTTTAACTCAGTTTAAGAGCGTATCCTGTTGGAACGTAAGCGTATCCTGTTGGAACGTAAGCGTATCCTGCATTTAGTTTAACCGTGTTAAGGCTATATTGTCAAACTTAGTCCACATTGGCCTACTTGGGTTAAAATCGGTTGAGTGACTTCTAGATGCTGCCGTAATCGCGGGGTGCCACTTAGTTTTGGCCATATAATAACAGCTACTTATTTAATATCCAGGAGTCGTGGAACTGTCTCAGTGTTACAACATCGAGCCGCCGCGGCAAGAGGCGTTGATGCAACAGTGCCGCATGCCGGCGTGTCCGTCGCGACAACAGTCACGAGCGACGCGTGCGCCGTATTCCCAGCCGGCCGCGCCGTATTCCCCGCCTGCCGCGCCGTATTCCCCTCCTGCCGCGCCGTATTCCCCTCCTGCCGCGCCGTATTCTCCGCCTGCCGCGCCGTATTCCCCGCCGGCGACGCACGCGCGGCAAGCGTCTCGAGCGACGCGCGCGCCGCCCGCCGCGCTCATGTTGTCCCCCACGCACTGGTGGGTCGGCAACTGGAATCCTTGCTCCAAACCTTGTCATATGCCGGTAAGTTTCACGTCATGCATAATTGGAACGGGAACCCGAAGCGTTCTGGGCGCGAGACTTTTTGTTATGTTTTGTTTTCTATTCTTCCCTATCTATTTATGTCATATACTTACCTATATACCGCTCTATATTATATCACATATAGACCGGTTGTTGCCGTAACATTACACAGGATTACTTTATTTTTCATTAAATTTCAGCTCTCTACTCTTAGCGGTTTAGGTTGTGCGTTGATCAGTCAGTCAGTACAAAGCATTATAGATATAGATTAAATACGAAACCAGTTAAGGGCGTATCCTATCAGCGTTTCCATAAAAATGTTTTTTTTCGTTACTTTATTTTATTGTTACGGATTTTAATTGCTATTTTGTTTCCAGGGCCAAGAGGCAACGAAGAAACGCAATGTCTACTGCGTCAATAGAGAAACGAACAAAGTCGTCGCGGATTCACAATGCGATGCGACCACCAAACCGCACGGCGTGATCAAATGCGCAGACGTACCGGCATGTTAAACTGATACCGAATGCATTTATGAAACCTACTACGATAAAGAAATGTATGACAAGCATTTCTATTGGATAATAAATTGACTACGCTCTCGAAATTCGAGAGACTGTCCGAACGTGGACAGCCTAGAACAAATGAATTTCTCTAAAAGTACCTATAAGCATTTATGAATGCACGGTAAGAGGAAATGTTGAGTTAAGGCGTATTATTACCCCAACGAGTTTCCATAGTTGGGATTGAACTAAAGAAACTCGATGGGGTGATAATGCGGCTTAACAGCCCCAGCTTGGACGGGCGACGGGTTGGGCTAGTGAAGTTAAGAGTGAAGTGAAAGTGAATCAAATATGCGGTGGAAGTGTTATATGACAGTGAGCTTGTGACTTGTATATTATAAGCAACCCATCGAATAGACAGTAAAGTAAAGCGTAAGGACTCGTACAGAATGCGAATCTCGCAAGTATATATAAACAATGCTCTTCAACCCGGTCTACTGCCATACTATTTAAGTCCTAGTGTTAACATAGTACCCGCTTAGATGTCTACTAATTAATTCTTTATTATAACATCAGTATTAAAAATGGTGTATGTATTTCTTATTTACAACTTTAATTTGTGAAATCGTATAAGTAGATAGGATATTTACTATAAAATAAAAATTTTGGACCAAAAATATTTTAGAAATCAAATTCACGTTGCCATAAATCACTTTTTAGAACTGCCAATATGACATTTTTATAAGATAATGTTAGGTTTTAAATACTGTAATATCATAATCATTGTACAAAGTTATTGTTCGTTCATAGTCTGCATCATTTATTGAATATTTTCTCATATAAATATCTGTTAGAAATTTTAGAAAACAGCTAGTCAAATCTTAGGCATTTGTATTTCCGATACGTAAAATAACGAGTATACTTACTCAAGGTCTAGTATTTCAACAAAAAAAAAGTAGTATAACCTATGAAAATCCAATTTAATAATTATGAAATAAATGGTCACCTATTGCAAATCAAACTTCAACATATTATAAAGAAGTTATACCTACTATTATGAATTGAACCGAAAAAAGTCAAATAAATAGAATTGTTTGTGTCAGTTATATGTAGACTATGCATAATTCTAAAATAATTAGCTATGTAATAGTAATTCTTATTTATCCTCTACCTACCATATATTTAAGTTATTAAAATTAATTATGTAAATGATATTCACATAAACGTTTCCAGATGTTTCCGTTCTAAGATACATCAGAAACTTGTCTAGTTAATTGATACACAATTTTAATTTTCTGCTTTATTTTTCAACTAACTCTTAACTAAGTGAATGTAAAATACTGAATTTCATGTGTCTAGTTGAATAACGATTATAATTGTGTATTTAATTAGATGCGGCAATTAAATATGCGTTGTTTTTACATCTGATATTTTTATTTATCCCACAATAGAAAACATAAAGTTCCCATTTCCATTCCATACACTTCTTTAGTTTTTTACCTTTTTCTGAAGACATAAATCTAATCTACAGGGTGAACAATTTAAATGGGCCTTTAGGGGGATATCCTAAACTATATAAGAAATTTTTTGAAACTCACGGGATTGGGACTAATGTGTGTAAAACCGCGGGAAACAGCTAGTTTATAACTAAAATAAAGTCCACTAAAATCTGACAAAAGACAGTAAATGACAACTACATTTGTGTAGAAAATATATCATGAAAAGTAAACAATAAAATTGTTAATAAATTATTGACATGGAAGAAAACGAGAATTAGTAAGTACATCTGTATGGAACAACACTGATAGGGTAAGCTCTTAATAATCAAACTATAGTACGTTTTTTAATTTCAGACTATTATCTGTTATAGTTTTAGAGGTCTAAGCATACATAGGCATAGATAGACAGCGGGAAACTTAGTTTTATACTATGAAGTGATAGTGATGTTTTCAAGCGCCGAGGCGCACAACTACTAGGTAATTAGTGCAACCACTAAAAGGCTAGCAAATGATAAAGAAGGATAATTCAATAATACCAAAATTCGACATTAATATCATAATTATATTTTCACAATTACATAAGAAAATGAGTATCAGTACTATTAATTAATACGGAGATTTAAACAAACTAAAATAACGAGATCTTTCCATAATAAAAAAAAATACGTAAAAAAAATAGAACATAGTTTTTCTTACATGGCAAAGGACATTTAATGTGGCCCGCTAAAGACAACTTACAAAGATTTGAGATAAAATATAGTTTGTAGTCCAGAATACGACCTTTTAAAAGCAGACTAAGGAATGACAATAATCACATTATGGATCACAATTCGCTGACATAAAGCAAAATATCAATAGTAATTGGTTTCTGAAAAAATGCTTTTCAAAAAATTATATGTTGTATTTGTAAATGAAAAAATACAACCCGGTAATCTGCAAAGACGCCGGTAGATTTCGCTACGTGCCTCAGTCGCAAGCCGGAGAGATGCAGTCCATAATTTCATCACGATAAAAAGGGCACCTATGGCGCAAATTTTGGAAAGCATTTCTTCAAAAAAACAGTCAGAAACACTTTAAAAATATATAAAGGTGAATTATAATATTTAATTCCGGACACATTTTATTACTAACTAAATCTGATACAGATGAAATTCAAAATATGCTTTTTCGACATCGAAACCCCCATTAAGTCCCTACCGAGTAGAAATTAGGAAAGCTAACTTTAAAAATAATACAGTAGCAGTTCAGATTTAATTTAATTTCACATTCTATAAAATCACATATTGAAGCGGCCTAAGTAAATTCGAACATAAGGTGAAAAATGCAGTCTGCTTATCATTTTATTTGTCACTTAGTACGCCATAAATAATAATCATATCAAAATATTTTAAAAAACTTTCTATAATATCAACAGAATATCCTCCTAAAGGTCTATAAAGTGTTTGAAAATCGATTATCTGTTATACATTTAAGAACAAACAGATGGACAGACAGGCAGGCAGCAGAGTCTCAGTATTAGGGTCCCGTTTTTACCCTTTGGGTTCGGAACCTTAAAAACGGTATTACCACGTTTGTCACGTATCGAAAAATGGAGTTCATAAAACAAGAAAAAAAGAGAAAACTTGGCAACTATCTCGTTTTTGTAACCTAAAGAGTCATATTACATACTTTTATAGTAAAATTGGGTAGGTCTCATCCATACCGGTTAGACTTATCGATTTACCCTAAGGGTCTCCTCATCCGGCCTGGTCAAGCTCATAAAGCTTAACAACCGTTCCTTTCGGAGACCTTTCGGGTATATGAATCGCTACTTTTTCAAAATAACATAGTATGATTATTGTTTAAATAATAATATTAAGGTAGGTGCATCCTGAAAACGTTCTAATTTACCACTTTGACTGCTGAAAACACAAACGTGTGTGTTTGTCTATTATGTTCGCCAGTGCGGCAAGCATATGCGAGGCTTGTTTTCTCCCAGCCACGCGGGGAACGCACCTGTTGTGATATTAGAGGCGTATCGTCTGTGCGGTAAAACACGCATAGTGTGTTTAACAATGTATGCAACACGCTAGACGTGTGCGTCAGTACTGTAGTATTTAATACGCCTAACGTGTTGGTGCTGTAGGGGCCCGCACTGGCTTTCCATTTTTTTATTGAATGTAACAGCTGTGCGGAAAAAACACACCCTGCGTTTACGCCGGCTATGAAGCTTTTCGATATTTTGGATTCAGCAGCCACAGTGTCTGATGGATTAGAACTAAATAATTGTTGAAATTAAAGACATTTTTCGGTTTTAGTTGCGTGGTGTTTATTACTTACCCTCAACGTAAAACCGAAGGATATCATTCATTTCAATCCAATATCGCGAAAACAAGAAATATCTAAATAATTGTTATTGAGCATGCAACTTATCAAATTAAAAAAATGGTTTTTCAAAAAAAGTTTTGTAATAGGAGCCTTTAGGAGTGAAAATAACCGACTTGGTTTAAAACTATACCTTTTAAATGTTAGAGTAAAAATAGAATGTAACCAGTTAACCTCCAGTTCCTGTAGTGGATTCTTTTGAAGGTATTGCCTCGGATGACACGTCGAAACGTATATTTTTCTTTTTTGTCGAACTTTTCTGTAATAAAACACAAATTATTTTAGTACTAGTAGCGCCGCGTGGTTTCACTCACGTAAATTTCTATCCCATGGGAATATCGTGTGTATTTCCATGGGATCGGATCAACTCTCCAGCTATTTGCATACTAAGTTACTCGCAATCGGTTCAGTAGTTTTTGCGTAAAGGAGTACCAGACATACTCCTTTCCCGTTTATAATATTAGTAGGATAAGATAAGATTGAGAAAAACAGGCCAAGTGCGAGTCGGACTCGCGCGTGAAGAGTTCCGTACAATTATAACAATTGGGTGCCCCCCAAAAACAAATATTTGTTCTATTTGTTAGTATTAGCGGCTACAGAACATCTTCTGTGAAAATTTAAACTGTCTAGCTATCACGGTTTATGAGATACAACCTGGTGACAGACGGACTGACAGCAAAGTAATTACCTTGTCTTTAGCTCTAGGATCCGTGTGTTTGGACCTCTCCTTTTCTAAGTCTGTGTGTAAGGAGGCTATCTCAGTCGTGAGCTCGGACTGCACGGCCCGGAGGCGTTCTACCTCCACCAACACCTCCGCTTTGTCTTTCACTGGAACGTTATATTCTAGGTTAAGTATCGAGGGCAGCATTATGTAAAACTAAGTACAGAGGATACTGAAACTGTACTTGACGTTTACGAGGGTTGTATGAGAAGTACCACTCGTGTTTACCGACTAAGTGACAAAATAAAATGTTATCATGTAGCACCAACTTTACAACAATTACAATCAAAATTTCGGACAGATTTGTCAAATAGTTTTTTTTGTTTTTACAATTTGTTGAAAGTCATCTCATCACTTATCGAGTGTGTTTTAATTTGCAATCATGGATAAAAAACAATATCGACCCTTTAAAATCACTCGTTTTTTATAAAAATGGGCTGATCTTCATTTATGCACTAGAGTAAGACAGCCTCACCACTCATAATTCTTCCTTATTTTTGTCAGTTAAAAGATAAGAAGATTGACTATTCCAGCCTTATTGCTACAATTAGTTTAGGGAACTTATATCAAACCATTTGACCGTAAAGGCCAGACATTTATAATAGTGGCAGCATATTATGACTTGATTTCTAAACTTACTTTCGCCCTGTCCAAGAATATTACATAGTTTTTTATTCCTCGACTTCACTGTGAGTAACTCTTGCTTTAAAGTAGATATTTCTTCTCTTAGTGCAGCAATTTCATTATCTCTTTTCTCTAAAGCGTCCAAATATTGTACTCGCGTTATAACTTCGTCAGAAGCCGCTAAACGATTCCTAACCTTGTCTTTCATTTTGTCCTTAAAAAGTTCATTTTTTGTTTCACATTTTACCCTTTCGAAGAATTCAGTGTCTTTGTCAATCGATTTTGTATCTTCAATTACTATTTTCTCATCTTCAGGTATACCTTAAAAATAAAAATCAATTAGGTTAACTAAATATCAATCATGCATGGATCTTAATGAGGCTACTGGCAATGCAGGCAGGGGTTGCTTCATACTGAAGGGGACACATTTAAGTTTCCGCTTTCACTCACGACAGCACGGAATCATATCAATAAGAAGATTGAATCTTAACTTATCTTACTAATATCATGAAAGCAAAAGTAACTCTGTCTGCTACACTTTCACGCCTAACTGCTGAACCATTTTTGATGAATTTTGGTATAGAGATACATGGGACATTGGAGATGGACTACTTTTAGGCTAGGCTACTTTTGATCCCGAAATTCCCGATCGTTAAACCGAGGGGAGCAGCTACTATATAATATTAAATGAAATTTATTCATCCACCTATCACCTTAATACTACTTCCTATCTTATCCTACTATTATAAACGCGAAAGTTTGTATGTAAGTATGTCTCTATGTGTGTGACTTTGGTACTCTTTCACGCAAAAACTACAAACCGATTGAGATGAAACTTGGAATATACATAGCTGGAGACCTAGAATAACACATAGGCTATTTTTTATCCCGATATTTCCGCTGGATCGAGACTTACGCGAGTACCCGGAGGGCACAGCTAGTAATCCTATAAGTATCAATATGGCCCTTGTAATGTAACATTGGATAACTTACCTTTTACATCATCACCATTCATCATATCATTGAACTGGTCGAGACTCATAACATTTTTCTTCTTCTGTTTCTTATTCTTAGCCTTTGCAGCTTGCTCCTCAACTTTCTTGTCGTTCTCAGTTTGCTTTTTAATTTGTGTGTAGACATCTTTCTTTTCTTCATAATCAAGTTTGGATAAAAGTATTGCCTGTAATTATTAGGGACACCTTTAATTCCTTTAAATATCACATCTATCTTATAAAATATTGAAATGAACCGTCTATGGTTGGTATGGTGTGTAAGGAGGGAATTACACAGTAATGGAGTATGATGAAGCCGTAGAGCGGAGCGGCGTGGCATACTGGCACTGCATCGCTTCAGTTTAAAATAATTATATATACTTTCATTCACTTAATGTTTGTCTTCATACATTTTGTACAAAAACATTTTACTTGAAGGCATATTTCCAGAACAAATGTCTAAGGGTAAAAAAGGATAGACTAAGCATGTTAGATGAAATAAAAAATGGTCATGAAATAGTAAAAGGAAAAACTAAGCATAATTTAGTATACTACCTGCTGCAGTTCATCTTCAAAGTTACCATCGACCATCTCTTCGTCCTTCTGTTTCCACTGTTCCCATTGTGCTGACCCAGCCGGGTTAACTTTAGACTTCTTTTTCTTAGATGCAGACTACAATTACAAATATTTTCAATGGTGTTGGAGACAATGCGATACCAAAATGCTGGAGTTTATTTGGTGCAAAGAATTAGCATTGACATTGAGTGTGGCAATGCGGCCAGCATTTTGGGCTCAATGTTATTATAAGTTCTATTTTTTTGTAACTGGGCATTGTGTATTATCAAATACACATTGTCCAGTTAACATACCTACTTAATTTACTATTATATTAATCATAGCTGCGTCCCCCCGTTTCACCTTCATAAGTCCCGATCCCGTGGAAATATCGGGATCAAAAGTAGCCTATGTTACTCGGGGTGAATGTAGCTTACTAATGGTGAAAGAATTTTTGAAATTGGTCCAGTAAATTTTGAGTTTATTCATTACAAACATACAGATGCACACACACACAAAAATACAAATCTTTTCTCTTTTTAATATTAGTATAGAAATATGGATATAATAGTAAATTAAGTATGTTAAGGTAATTTCATGATAAAGGTAGGTAGGTACTTGATCTACAACAACATCTCAATGCTATTCCATCATCAAAGAGATTTAATGATGTCTTTTATGATTGATTAACTTCTTTGATCATCATCATGATTGAGTATCAAATATAATTATACTGCGGCTGACTTAATTACAAAATTAAGCCACATCGCCAAGTGGAATTGTTTATGTCCTGAATGTAGGCTGGAGTACTAAGGAAGGGTTGAAAACTTGTTCTACTGTTGTCTTGTGAGTGTGCTACATATTGGACTGCATTGATAGTAACATCTGGATAGTGTAACAGTGGTTAAACTCACCTTTAAATTACCGACATACCGGTAAGAAAAACCGGCTACCAAATTCTAAGAAGATTCCTATTGGGAAATTCGCGTCATTTCTCACAAAAACTTGTTTCTGAGGGTGGGATGGTGGTTGGTACAAACCTGAGACTTGGTGTTGGTGTTTTTAGTAGTTTTCTTAGCAGGTTCCGGCTTCTTTGCACTGTTTGTTTTAGGTTTGTTCCCCTTGTTGCTAGCATCAGAGGGACTATCGTCGTCTTCAATTTGTAACCCGGCAAAACGAGATTGAACGATGAGTGCAGCCATTTTTAACTTCAGAATGTTCCGATTTTACGAACCTAATGATAAAGCAATATACAATAGCTGGAACGTGTATAACAAAGGTGTTTTTATGTTAGATTGGGAAATTTATAAATTTGAAAAAAAAAAATCGTTTCAAGAATCGTAAACAAAATGTTTTAGACTCTCAAGGGAAAAGGTGCAAAAATAAATATAGTTATTGTTATAATTATTTATTTAAACAGTTCAATAAATCAAATTATTACGTACACAAAAGATTTGATTGTAAAATTCAGAAAAAGCCAAACTAAATTATAGTTGTACAATTCGGCGATCAACATACGAAGAAGTGTTGCCGTATATTTTTCGTTAAAAGTTAAAATCTATACACAATTATACAAAAGTACATCGAATTTAGTACAACCATTTGAAACGAAAAATACATCATCATCTATAAAAAGTTCAAGATTTCGCAACATTTTAATCAAATGGCAATAATACTTGTAAAATCTGCCACAGACTAAATAAAAAAGTAGGGTAAGGACACGCCTGTTGACACTTAATATTGAATAAAAATACAACAATAGCACAGTCTTGCGAAACCAAAGACAATAGAATAAAACCACCACATTCTGCGAAATCATGTTGGTATTTAATCTGTGGGTGAAATCGTTTGAGAAAAAAAACTATGACACTGACAGGTAAAGGGCAGCGGGCGGGAAAAAAGTTGTTGATGTTGTTTGTTATTGTTAAAAAAGTGCCTTAGAATGTAAAATAAATGGAATTATATCAATAAAAAGGAACAAGATGAAATTACAATGCAATGTCGAAGTTGTGAACAGGTTACATACGACCTTAAATGTGAGATCCAGTGGAAAATATGTAAAATCTACTCTGGCTTTAGGGAAAGAGCCAAAGGCCGAAACAGACTATTTTATATTGCATTTCTCTACAGTTAACAAAAATGGGACAAAATACCGTGTAAAATGTATAAAGCAGGTCTTCGTGAAGTTCATAAATGATGGTAAAACAACGATACGATTCGAGGAACCACCTCATGACTTGTGCATCAAAAGTGAAGCTATTCAGTTGAAATGTTTCATGAGGCTGTTGAAGTCATGCATTTCTGGAGACGCCAAATCTATACCATTAAACTCTATGTCAAGCCTAGGTGTTACAGTTAAAGATATTGCTCCTACAAAGCTAGTGGTCCGTGATCGGAGTGAATTCCCTCCACAGGGCCTACCCAGGACATTGGAATCGCTTCACATCAATGGGTTGAAATTGTGTAATTTTCGAAGAGAAATATTACTTTTAAAACACCTTACCGTATTAGATATGAGCAATAATGAGATTGAGAAACTACCTGTTGAGTTTGGTAAGTTATCTAGGTAATAGAAATAAAGTTACAAGCCTTTTTAATTAACATGGAGTAAAGTCGGAGTAGTGAGAACATCCTTTGTCTCTTACCATGACAAAAACTTTCAAAGTTGACAGACGGAAACAAAAAGTGGTAAAATTACTCTGACCTTACTCCATGATTATTAATAAGGCTAGTACATAGTACAAAGAGACCTGTAACAGTATCTGTATCTGTTTCTGACCCGTATCTGTTTTTCAGGGAGAATGCCAAATCTGTGTGAATTACATTTGTCTAATAACAAGCTTGGAAAAGAAGGAGAAATAGATTGGAGATGGCTGTTAGGTCTACAGGTACCTAAAACTTCCTATAACTTTATTTCCGTGATCTCAGTTCAACTTATATATTTTTAACTAGCTGCTCCTCGCGGTTTCACCCGCATAAGTCCTAATGTATAGCAAAATTCATCAAAATGGGTTTAGCAGTTTAGGTGTGAAAAGGAAATACACAGATAGTTACTCTCATACTAATAATAAGTAGGGATAGTAAGAAACATATTGTCCTAAATATAAATAACTAAAAAGTGGGAAAATACTTTTCAGATTACAAAAACATTAAAACAACTTGACTTAAGCGGCAATAACTTGAAATACTTACCCAAATCAATCTGGAAGTTACAGCGCATAATAACTTTGAAGCTGGATAACAATCAGCTGTCTCGACTACCTGCATCTCTTGGCAGAATCCATAGCCTAAGGTAAGATTTTTATTTTTTGTCTAATGTTAGACAACTATCTCACCATATGGCAAGTGATTAAGGGGTCTAAGATGTAGCAAGCTTACTTAGAAGTTTTCAGTTTCACTGGGTTTTTACTGCACATAACATGCTCCTAGTTATTTTCCTTCACCGTAAAAGCTATGCTTACTTAGAAGATAACTCTTTTGTCACAAGATAGGAACAGGCAGTGGAATGATTTCTGATGCCAGTGAATTATCAACGTAGTCCAGCCAAGGCTATGTCGATAGAAAAATTACATGTCAATAAACTAAATTTCCTAAAATTATGATTACATATTAGTTTTTATTCTTTTGACAGGTACCTAACAATTTCTCAAAACAGTCTAGAATCGCTACCATGTGGGTTGATGCAATGCAGACTCGAGCACATAGACCTGTCTTCAAATAAATTCTGTTCCAAAAACACAAACACATCTCAACTTCAACATCAGCACACACATTGGGATTTCTATGTAGGTAATTTAGTTAATTTAGCATCAAAAATAGTTTTAAAATGCAACTTTTTCTATGCCCCTAACATTTTACCAAGAACTTTAGTTGAGTTTCTTGATAGGGCTAATATGTGTATTTGTGGGGCTCCTGTTTTGAATGAAATATATTATGTGAGGAAGGAATTTCAATTACGTGATTTTTTTAAATCAGTAGTCTTTGATAATAGTTCTGTTGAATTTGATTGCCACTTTTGTTCGTTTAAATGTTTGAAAAAAGTACCTAATTTATGTATATAATTAGATAATTGTGTTTTGTATGAAGGAGTGTTTTGAATAAAATCAATTTTTGAATTTTATAACTTAATTTTATTTACAATTAGTATTAACAATCTTAAATTAGGTAGTACTAGCTAGACTTATTCTAATCCATTTAGCTTCCAATTGATTTCTTGGATTACTGGAGCTATCCTTATGTGAGGTTCTGAAACAAAAAAGTCAGTAAGTACAAATAACAGGTTTGATTAAGTTTAACGGTGTGTGAGGCTCCCCTTGGCCTGAGATGGTATGCGACCAAGGGTATACTCACTAAAACTCCACCGTTTCTCTTCTGCCCTATTGTCAGGGACGTGGGTGTGGTGTGCCATTCATCCGTCCTCATTACCGCTTCGCTGTACTGCAGCACAGCTTGCCAGGTGTCTTCATTTTCCACCATATTGGCGACCAAGGCCGGGAGCGATAACTATCGCCCCACGGCATCTTGTAATGCCAGTCGATGCTCCTCCCACGCTACACAGACTTCAAGTGTGTGTTGGGCCGTGTCACTAGTGCTGTCGCAGTGGTGACACCGCTCATCACGTTCCCGTCTGGCTTTATTACACAAATACTCTCTGAAACAACCATATCCGGAGAGTATCTGTGTAAGTCTGTAGCTTAGGGGACCATGGCCCCTTTCACACCATTCACAGATGGGCTTAATTGCACCCAGCGTCTACAGACCCTTGACAGACTCTGTCAGACGCTCTTCCCAACAGGCCAGTGAACTCTGGCGGAGTTCCAGCCAACGCCCATCCACTTCCCGTGGCGCCGGCCTGTCGCCTTGTTGAAGCGCCTCCTGGCGCCAATGAAATAATGACGCAAGGGCTATTGCTTCGAAATCCCACGGCCACTGCCCGCTAGGACGAGAGCTGCCTCTGC
This sequence comes from Idaea biselata, assembly GCA_958496205.1. Lineage (NCBI taxonomy): Eukaryota > Metazoa > Arthropoda > Insecta > Lepidoptera > Geometridae > Idaea > Idaea biselata. Next base: position 7,885,666 of record OY292403.1, on the reverse strand, counting down.
AGATATAGTGCGGTATCCGCGTATTACCCTAATAGAAAGGATCCTTTGCATACGAAGCAAAATTTTTGCATACGAAGCAAGCATTCGCCCACACAGGTGAACCATAGAGTGCCATGGAACGCACTACTTCAAGGTAGAGACGACGGCATGACGTAGAGGGCCGGCAGAAGGCTAGCAAGGCCTGAAGCGGCACGCATTAGCCTTGGGGCCAATCGCTCAAAGTGTGAGATAAATTGCCATCGGCTGTCGAGTACCAGACCGAGATATCTCATATTCGTACCAACGGCAATGCGCACACCTCCCACCATGATATGAGCGCCCGGAGGAGGTTTCTTCCGTGGCCCATGGAAACATAGCGCCTCTGACTTCTCTAACGCCACTTTAAGACCAAGTCGACGAATCCGGGCCACGACATCCGCAACTCCCGCTGTGGCCAACACCACTGCGTCCCGGTATGTGGCTCCGCGAGCAGTAACAAGATTGTCATCTGCATAGCAGAAGACATCAATGCCCGAAAGAGTGACTCCCCGCAACACCCAGTCGTACCCGATGTTCCACAGGAGTGGCCCAAGGACCGACCCCTGCGGAACACCGCACGACATTTGGTGAGTCACGTATGTCTGCAATTCGGGTAGATTACGCAACGGTCACTGAGATACGCGCGTAAGACGTGACGAAGATAGAAAGGAACCTGGTGATATCCAAGCGCCTCCCCAATGACACTCCAGGGGAGAGTATTAAAAGCATTGGCAATGTCCAAAGACACCGCCAAGACTACCTCACCCCGGGAAATTGCCTCAGGATCGCGTGGATCGTAGAGCGTCCACGGCGAAACCCAAATTGGTTCTCAGCCAAGTCCGGACCATCTCCCGCCATGTGTGCGACGAGACGTGTAGCTACAATTCTCTCGAAGAGCTTGCACATTTCACCAGGAACACAATGGGGCGATAAGCAGACGGAGACTCGGCAGGACGTCCTTCCTAGAACGGGGGGCGAATACGGTAGAAACCGTGGGGGATACTGGGGGACTGGTGAAGGAGAAGAATGTTGGACAAGGGGGGCAGTCGGGGTGAATATTGATGGGGATACTGGGGGGGGGGGGAGGAATTGGAAATGTGAGGCTGAATGAAGGCTATGAAAATGTGTACTTCCTCCGAAGTTCGGCTAGAAAAAGTACCAGTGTATTGATGGGGATACTGGGGGGGGGGGAATTGGAAATGTGAGGCTGAATGAAGGCTATGAAAATGTGTACTTCCTCCGAAGTTCGGCTAGAAAAAGTACCAGTGCGGAATGTCTCAGTAAAGACCGGGGCAACATGAGGGGAAGACGTAACAGAAGCTCGAACAGGAGCGATAAATATGAAGGAGCCTCACTGTACGGCAAAATAGAGACGAGAGCCTAGAGTGGGACCATGAAGGATTACTCTGGATGGCCCACATGCGCAGATAAACAGGCGGACAGTGACGGTGAACGGCCTGGGTCACCACTGTTGTTGGCTGGTCAAAAACGATCAGCCAAGGAAGTGGACAAAGGCGCAGTTCCGAAGTCGAGTCGGGGAAAAAAGGTGCCAAGAGGGGCAAGTTTTAAGTTCACCTGCAAGTCCGACTTCCTAAAAACACAGGATTCTAGCGCAGTAGAGAACAGTTCGGCGGAACCTACTGCTTCGCAGTCGGACGACGAATCAACCGGCACCACCAACGTTAAGAAGCTTAAAAAAGAAAATAAGCTCCTTCGTAACAAGGTGTCGGTATTTAAGTAAGAGATGGCCGACCTGCGGACACAGTTGCGAATCCTGACCGAACTGGGGGCCGTGAGGCCCAATGGTGGGACTACCATCGGGCCTCACGGCCCGATGGCCACGGTCCGGCCACGGACGGTATTCCGGGCCGAGTTTGGGCTATAGCTCTGAAGTCTCTGGGACCGCGGTTTCTCCGCTTATTGAGCGCATACATGGAACGGGGCCAGTTTCCTTGCCTTTGGAAGATTGGGAACTGCTGAAAAAAGGAGGTCGCCCAATGGAGTCACCGTCCGCGTACCGCCCTATTGTGCTTCTGGACGAAGCGTGCAAGCTCCTCGAACGAGTCGTAGCTGCACGCCTTGTCGCTCACCTGGGGAGAGACGGTCCGGATCTGGCAGACTCTCAGTTCGGGTTTCATAGGGGCCGTTCAACGATCCAGGCCATCACGAGGGTGAAAGCGATGGCGGAAGAGGCAGTAGCCCAGGGTGAGGTCATATTGGCGGTGTCACTACACATCGCCAATGCATTCAACACCCTTCCCTGGACCGTAATAACGGAGGCCCTTCGGTTCCACCGAGTGCCGCCTTACCTCTGCCGCCTTATCGGCAATTATCTCAACACTCGCAGAGTGGTATACCCGAGGCGAGACGGAATGTGCAGTAGAGAAGTGTCGCGTGGTGTTCCACAGGGGTCAGTCCTTGGACCTATCCTGTGGAACATCGGGTACGACTGGGTCCTACGGGGACATAATCTCCCGGGCGTGGGCGTCTTCTGTTACGCAGATGATACGCTGGTACCGCCCGGGGGAGCACATTGTATACTGCGGCAGCTTTGGCGTCGATTGGGGTATAGAGGACGTTGTAGGTCGAATCCGTGTTTTGGGCTTGGCGGTTGCTCCGGAGAAGTGTGAGGCTATCAGCTTCCACAGCCCTCGTCGAGCACCTCCTGGGGTACTTTGCGTCGATGTCTGTGGAGTACGAGTGTCTGTGAAGTCGTCGATGAGATACCTAGGTCTTGTCCTCGATTCGACATGGAGCTTCACGGCGCACTTCACAACGCTTGCCCCGAAGCTCAACGCGGCTGCATTGGCCCTTTGCGGTTTACTGCCAAATGTCGGAGGCCCGTCAGTGTCGTGCCGGCGACAGTACGCTGGCGTTGTACGGTCGATGGCGATGTACGGGAGCCCGGTGTGGGCGGATACTCTCACTGACCGAAATCGTGCCGTGCTCCGACAGTCACAAAGAATAATGGCCGTGAGACCGATATGCGGATACCGCACTATCTCCTATGAAGCCGCGTGCGTTATGGCTGGGGTCTTGCCATGGGACTTGGATGCGCGGGCCCTAGCGGCAATGTTTCGTTGGCGCGAGGAGGTACTTGAGCGGGGTGAACGATCGGCTCAACAGGAGGTGGAGGGATTCCGGTTGGAGCTCCGTCAAATAGCCATGGAAAGATGGGAGCAGCGTCTGGATCGGCCAACAGCTGGTCATGCCACAATTTCGTCAATACGTCCAGTGCTGGACGAATGGGTAGAGCGACAACACGGGGTTCTCACGAATAGACTGACGCAGATACTTTCCGGGCATGGCTGCTTCGGAAAGTATCTGTGCCGCATAGCGCGTAGAGAACCCGACGAGAGATGCCATCACTGCTCAAGCATCATGGACACCGCTGTTCATACGCTTGAAGCGTGTGTGGCGTGGCGCGAACAGCGGGAGGAGCTGAGATTGGTGGTTGGAAGCGATCTGTCGCTCCCAACGATCGTGTGGCTAATGGTAGCCGATGGGGAGGCCTGGAACGCCATGCTGCGCTTCGCCGAGACCGTCATGTCGGCCAAGGAGGAAGCGGAACGGGAACGGGAAGTTACGACTGACCTTCCCATAAGGCGCCGCCGTTCGGGAAGACCCGGACGCAGAAGGCGCCGAGGTTGTGTAGACGACCTCATGCCGCCATGAATGGGCCCAAAGTCGGCATACTCGGGGGAGTTTGTCGCCGTGTAAGGGCCCGAGCGAGGCGCACGTGGTTTCAGTGCGCCGCTCATGCGGATTGGGGTATAAACTCTGAGAGAGGGGGTCTGACAACAGACCCACGTCGTTGGGACGCGGACGAGTACGAACGTGTCCCCGCGTTCGACCCGACATCAAGGCGTGCGAGAAACCGGTGGAGTTTTAGTGGGTGAACCACTGGCCACCTACCACCCTTAGGCTAGCCCCACACACCGCGCCGCTCTCCCCCGAGAGTGGCGTGAAGGTGCATAAAGCTGCATTTCTCCACCTTAAAAAAAAAAAAAAAAAGGACGTCCTTCCTTTTTGAGCAAGACAAATTTCCCCGTCTTCCAGAGACGGGTAAATTGTCCACGCTCCATGCATGCGCTCAGTAATCAAATAAAGCGTGGTCCAAGAGTGCGCAGAGCCAGTGCTAACACCTGACCCGGAACCCCATCAGGGCCCGGTGCAGTGTTTTTTGCCTTCATCCTACGGACTGCTAACCGCAGCTCCACTACAGTCACCTCTGTCCCTTCCTCCAAAGGCCCCTCATCATCTTCCAAATGTGACATTTGAGGAGGAGTCACTACTTCTCCCGAAGGAAATAGGGTGTCCACCACAGTCTCAACGAACTGAGGTTGGAGGCTTTGTGTTAACGGTGGGGCATACGGGCGCAGTTTGCCCCGTACCATTTTGAAGGGTCGCCCCCACGGGTCGTCATTCAGGGTACTCAACATTTCCTCTCTGGCTCGCACCTTGGCATCTCTTATAGCGTCTTTTAAGGTTTTCTTAGCCGCCTTGTAAGCATCATGTAGGGTGATTTCCTCAACCTCATGGTTCTCCTGTCGACGACGCCTTCTTCTGTGCCTGGTATACTGGCGCCTTGCACGGACACATGCGAAACGCATCTGTGCTATTTCTTCAGTCCACCAGTATACTTGTCGCCTCGCCGGGCGAGATCCGGCCCGAGGCATCGAAAAATCGCAGATATGCGTTAACGCGTCTCGGAACCATGCCGCTTCGAGAGATGGGTTGGGACCTGGATTAACACATATGCTACTTTTTATCCCGATATTTGCACAGGACCCGTCAGTCCCGATACTGACGCGAGTAAAACCACGAGGCGCTGTTAGTATAATATAAAAGCCATACAAATGATTGATAATGGGAATCGAACCCGCAACCTTCCGCGTTACAAGACTAGTTAGTCCACCGCGTCACATAGGTCGTCAATTCCTTGCACCTTTGCGGCATATAAATAACAATAAGAAACGAAAATCTTGAGCTTGTCATTTCTTCACTACCTGACATTGGCAGAATTTGGGCTCCCGAGAGGGATGCAACCGGGAACATCGCTCAAATGAGAAGAAGACTCCCGATTATCGATATCCGTTGTCTAACCACCTTAACACAAGCTTAGTAGCTTACCATGGGGCTATGGCGTTGTGTGATGTTCACAGATTTTTTATCGGAAATAGTTAAAACCATTTGTAACCTTACCCAATGAGGCGATACCCTGCGGTATAACGCTGCAACCCTCGGGGACATTTAGTGCAGCTATCGAAGCATTTGTTGATTCAATAACCAATTCATTAGTCCATATAGTTTTGAAACTATCCTTCATTTCTTTTAGCAGATTTTCCAATGATGACTGAAAAAACGTAAAATTCACTGTAATTTTGTACCAGTTGGGCGCCAAATTAGATAAAGAAACCAGGCAAGTGCGAATCGGACGTGAACGAAGGGTTACGTGCCATTATCACAAAAATCACGTTTGTTGTATGGGAGCTCCACTTGAATATTTATTTTATTAAAAATATATAGGTACGGTCGAATTGAGACCCTCCTACTTTTTTTTTATCGATTAAAAGAATATTTTAGTATAAATTACACCGGCCATGGTCGCGAGCGGTGCGTGTATCCCATGCCGAAACGTCGAAGCAATTTAAATTTAAAATTCTTTACACAGCGATCTAGACCTGTAATGTGACCTGTTCTAATAATAACAGTCAGAAATCGTGTAAGTTTAAATCGTGTGAAATAAATCTGGGGGCACGGTAGTGCCCCCGCCAAGACGAGCCAGCGAAGCGTACGGGCACTACCTACCTTTTCTCGAAAGGTTTCGTCGGTTTTTTGAACCCTCATAACTTAGGTTTGGAATATACCAGATGAATGTAAATCACGGAGTATAATGTCAATAGGAGACTTAATAAAAATACACAGTTTCAATTAAATAGCTCCTATAGTTTAGATTTAATTGATATCTAAAAACCCCCGATTTCGTCACTGACTCACTCACTCACTCACTCACTGATGATCATCAAAATTCAAATGGTACTTCCCGAAGTCCTAGAAAGCTAAAATTTGGTATGTAGGTTGGTATTAGTACACAAACAACTAAAAAATTCTAAAAGTTGAAACTTTCATCCCCCAACCCCTAAAATTAAGGGATGGCTATTTGTATGAGACTTTTGCAAATTTTGATGCTAGGGGTACTACAACTTCTTATTATAAATAATAAAATACAGAAAACCAGGCTTTTAAGTTATAACCCTTTAAATTAGGGGATGGAGTTAAGCGCCCGCACAACACCTAATGTGTATTACAGGTGCTTTAGGTATGAAAATTGATTGATAATTAGAAAGGTTTACCGCAGTCGTACAGTAATGGACAACAAGAATATATTTAAAAGTTGTTTCGCTATCCACCAGTGGTGGCCAAACAAGTGGGGGACATTGGAAACATGGGCCTAAACGCCGTACCTACAGCTACGACGTGACGCGTAAGTCGTTAATTCACGACCTATCGGAAATGAAAAAAGGAAAAAAAATACTGATAAATGAATACATCCTTCTTTACCTATTAATATAATGAAGCTGAAAGTTTGTTTAATTGGAAAAAAAATGTAATAATTAGGCAAACTACAAAAAGAGAAGAAATCCCCACAAAAACATTTTCATGTAAAATGTAGCCAAGACGAGAGCGAGATCATATTATTATGATGGGCACTGTCAAAAAGTTATCAGATGTCATGTACCTAAAGCCAAGCTTATAACTCTACATGCCCCAACTCCACAAGCACCTTACTTCACAAACTCAAAATCTTAGCCAAAATATATGGGCTTGGCCGTTTCATTACCGCAAGATTGAACTATTGTTTAACAGAAAACCCATGCATTTTAGCGAAACGGCCAGCTATATATTTTGGCTAAGATGTTGAGTTTATGAAGTAAGGTGCTTGTGGAGTTGGGGCATGTAGAGTTATAAGCTTGGCTTTAGGTACATGACATCTGATAACTTTTTGACAGTGCCCATCATAATAATATGATCTCGCTCTCGTCTTGGCTACATTTTACATGAAAATGTTTTTGTGGGGATAAATATTACCTGTAAGTTCAAAGCTTGATTATCTTTCCCGAAGCTACACAGCGATACGACGATCTCTCTCGCTTGCGATCTCAGCTCGTAAGTCGATGTGACCAACGTATGTAGCGCCATCACCAACGCCACATCTTCGTACTGTGAACCTTCCTTGAGGGACGCCACTTTACGTTCGTGTTTCCTTCTGTTCTTACTTGAACGGAATGTACGGCTAAAATGATGGGAAGATAGAATTGAAAAACCGGCAATGTGCGAGTTGGAGACGCGGACAACAAAACACGTTTGTTGTATAGGAGCCCCACTTTGTTAAAGAAGCTACAGAAATACATTATCTGTAAAAATGTTAACTATCTAGCTATCACGGTTCATGAGTTACAGCCTTGTGAAATACAGAAAGACAGTGGAGTCTTGGTGACAAAATGAAATAAATATTTAAGTGGGACTCCCTACAACAAGCGTGCGCGTATCTGTCCCGCACTTTGCCGGTTATTATCAACACATGCAGCAGAGCCAATTTCTCCAAAATTTAAGCACATTTTGTCTTTGTACTGATTTGATGAGTCAATTCAGAAAGTTCATAAATACTCATACTCACGAAGATCCTCTTGACGATGATCCTAATGTGGACCCAGCATCAGAATATAAATCGGTATCTTTATTTGTATAAAAATCATAGTTATTTTCAACTGGATTTTTAGATTTATTCTCTCTGACTATAAGAAGTCTCTCTCTTTGTTTTACGAAAGTATCACAGTTACTTTTTATTAAATCTTGGACATTTTTACAATCTTCTAGTAAGGTCGGTAGTAGTTTAGTATCTGCGAAAAGATATTAAATATGTGTTAAGAGGAACTTAGGCGACCAAAAGGGGTTTTATTGCCTCCCGGACTAACTGGTAGCGCCAAGCGGACTCGTCCGTGTTCCGATACGTAGACCGGTGCAGCCACTAAGGAAGATGGGTCGGATTTTATTGGACGAATATCTTACTTCTTTGAGACGAGCGATGAGATGAGATAGTGGTCAAACGCTCATCTATCGTGTTTAAAAAAAACCTCAGGCGTCAATTCGCAACGCGAGTAGGCGCAATTAGAACCTTAATTAAGGTTTACTGAATCCAATGTGAATAAAATTGTATTATTTCGTAATGTTTTAGGGGTGGATAACAGATTCCACCCGAAACAATCTATACTAATATTATAAAGAGGTAACGTTGGTAACATGTATGTATGTATGTATATTGGGGGTAATCTCCGAAACTACTGGACCGATTTCAAAAATTGTTTCACCATTAGAAAGCTACATTCACCCTGAGTAACATAGGCTACTTTGATCCCGATATTCCCACGAGATCGGGATACTTCACAAAGAAACGTAGGCGACTTTAAACTGTCTCTATCGCATGATAAAGTTGAATTTTTGAAATAAAATATACTCGCGCGGCGCATATAGGTACTAAATTTACACTAAATAAATTAAATATTCAACAACAATATTTTGTGTACATAAATTATTCTTTACCTTTCAATTCATTCTTTTGGTGTTGAGAACATAATCGCAAAGCTGTTTTATATTGACCAGTCTGTATTGCATAGGATATGGTCTCTTCGTTGTCGTCATAATATTGTTCGAGAATTCTCAATGCTTCAGTGTGTCGTTTTTCTTCTTTGAGTAGTGTAATTAGTTCCCTGAAATTAATTAAGTATATGTGTAGTAATAAATATTTAAGTACGTAGGAAATACTTTAAATTTTTGTTAAGATTGGTTAGGTTGATTTCGTACCAGTTGCTTGCCAAACTGGAAGAAATATATTGGTAATTTATCATATAAATGATATTAAGACAACTAAAAACTAACTGCTTTTTCTTAAATTTGGGGGTAATCCGGTTTACATGTGGATTATTGACTTACCAGCATAATGTTTTGAACTGATCTTTTGAAAATGATGATGCCAGTTTTAGTGCCAATTCCCACTCCAAAGCGTCTTTATAGCACTCTATTGCCTTCTCAATATTATTAGCTCTATCATAAATTATACCAGCTTGAGTGTAATTCTTATTGAGTTTGAGATGTAGAGCAAAATCATCTGATATCTCTTTGAAGATTTCATCCTCTGGTGAGAAACAAGACAGTGCTTCTCTGTAAAGACTGTGGTACTTCACAAATGTTCTTAATTCTTCATGTCTTTCAGAACCCCCATTAACAAGATATTCAACTGCTCTCTCAAACCTCTTCAAATGTTTATTAATTGTAAACCTTTTATAATTATCATCCATCTCATTTAACTCATTCAACATTGGAATGTATTCTTTCGGATCCTTCTGTGATTTATTTGCTACAAACAATACTAAATCAAAATCGTACATCCCCAATGCAACATTGAATAGATGATTAACATCTACCATGTACAGTAAATACTTTAAAGCTTCCTCTGATCCAACTGGTAATTTAGTATCCCCTGTTTCTTGTGATTTCAAGTCCTTTATTATCAAAAGTGCCTTTTCTAACTCTTCAACATTATTTTTCTTTACATAAGTTGTGATCAGGGGTAATATTTTTGAGCTTCTATCTGACCTTTTATTCAGATGCTCTCTAACAATGTCACAGATTATATTAACTTTGTTTTCTACATCGTTTTTAGCTCTGCCTGCCTTCCCAGCATAACTGCTGGAGTACATTGTTTTTGTTACATCAGTGTTATCTAAATCTGATAAGAAAAGATTCATCCAAGAATTTATATTCACTCTTTCTATAAATATGTCGATATTCTTTATGAGTTTATCTGGATCATGATCATATATTAGATTCAAATTAATCCTCTGTTTTCTCATGAGGTCAAATGCTTCGTGGTATTTTAGATTATCTAGAAATTCTCCAATTATTTTAAAAGATAATGGTCTAGGTTGTATGGCTTCCAGATTCCCTCTAGGCATTTGGAATACAGTTCTTGTTTCACAAGGGACAGAAATGACTAACTTTGCTCCTCTTTCAATTTTTCTTTTGTAAACAATATTAGATTCTGTTTTTTGATAAGCTTTTATTGCGTCTAGGCCTTGTTCTGTTAGCTCAACACACAGCAATACATGCTGCAGTGTCGTTATTAGAAGAAAATGGGTTTGTACAAAAAAGGAGCTAACACTATTCATGGCTGCCTCTCCATCTATATACAAATGTCCTTTATACGAAAGACCAATGTAGTGTAAATTATTGTCAATATTTATCAAATTAAACTTAGGGCATGATAGTTTGAATGAGACATCCAAAGGTTCAATATCACCACCAAGTTTGTACTGAATTATATCACCATTTAGAAGTTGTAAGAATGCAATATTTTTACAAGTAGGGTGTGCTTCAATTCTTGTAACAGCATCAGGAATTGAAGTAGCATTCTTAATTTCCAATAAATCAGAAATTAAATCGAATTCAACCAAGTCATAGGTGCCATCGGTCGTAATTTTCATACAAATCAAAGTTTCAACATTCAACCAGCAAAAATTGTAATACTGCAAAGGAAAATCATGCTTTGGTAGCTCAGCAGTTTTTGTTTTATTGTATTGTAGAGGCAACTTTTGCAACTGCTCATAAAACAACAGCTTATTTTCAGACGTAGATACAAAGAAAGAGTTTGAGTCTTTGTCTTGGTCATCAAGTTTATTTGGCGCAAAATTAACTGCATTCACTGGTGTCTCATGTGAGATTTCTAATGCAGCCATAGGTGGAGGAACAATATTCTGTCTGAACCCTGTCATCAGTAACTTGTTACCATCTATAACACTTACTACTGCATCATCTTCAGGATTTTTCCCTCTGCTGTGGTCTATATTCCAAATCCATGTATAACAATAATGATGTCCGTTCTGTAAGATTACATGCAACTTCTTATTATGAGACACATCAAAGTCATTGTCCCATATAAGCTTATTTATCTTTTGTTCTTTAGTAAATAATAATGTCTGTTTGAGGTACCAGTGGTAATTGCCAATAGTATACAATTGTATTGTCTGTGTGTCTATGTTTGAATCATAGCAGAGAAGGGTAAGTATTTCAGAATCAGAATTCCAGATAATATCTTCTACATAAGTTGATGGAGTCAAGTTTAGGTTGAATTCCCCATGTTTTAAACCATTCTTTTCAAAGAAGGAGACAATGTATTTTTCTGGTTGTTTTTGTGTTGTAGCTATAATATTTCCACTTGGACGCCAGCACAGGTTTGCTTCTAAACCTTGTTGTTTTTCACTGGTGTACTGTAAATGTCCTTCTTTGTCAAAGATTTTGAATCTTCTTAAGCCATCTACTAGAAAGCCCACTGCATAGAAGTGGCAGTCCCCTCTCCAGGATATTTTTATCCTTTTATCATTTACAGCATTAGGATCTGAGGATAGCAATGAATTTACTTGATAAAAGAGAAATATTTAAATAATTCTACTAATATTATAAATGTGATAGTTTGTGTGTAACTGAGTAAATGAGTGTGTTTGTCACTCCTTCATACAGAAACTACTAAACCAATTGCAATGAAATGTAGTATGCAGACAGCTGAAGAGCACTACTTTTTTTTGGTGAAATTTGTGAGTGAAGGTGTTTGTAATCTCTGGTGGTGAAACTCAATACATAAAAAGTAGTTATCCAAAGCCAAATAAAAACAAATCACACACAATCTATAAAAAATGGACAGATCTTACCAGAACTAACTTCATTTTGAACTTTGGCTGCTTGTTTTCCTTCTTTGCCATGAAACTGAGTCTCCTTTTTGCCCCAACCAACAGTAATAAATTGTTTTTGACCAAATTCTTCATCAAGCAAGTTTACTTCACTCAATGCATCAAATGTACAAGATAGGAGTATTGCATTGAAGTCTTTAGTGACTATAGCTAGCTGTTCATGATCTGGACTCCATTCCATAGCCTGGAATTCATAAATTTTTACTAAATAAGAATCATTAACATATTATGACAAAATAGTGTGGTGTTCCATCGCTTCCACGCACAAATCCCACAAAAACACACTAACACTAAAGTGTAGGTCGTGGAACTGCTAATAACATAGTTCTAAGCTATCATGTTACTAAACAAAAATATGTATGTTATCTACAAGCTATGTAGGTATTTATGGGTACTGACAGCGTATTTATAAGTAAGTATTAACAACGATGCAACTTACCATAGAATAGTATGTTTACTTACCAAGAGACCACTATCAAAGACCCCAGTGAGATTGCACAAATTCCCTGCAGCACTGATGGTGAAAAGTTCTCCATTCTCAAGACCAACACATATAATATTCTGTAGCGAAAGGTAAGTGATATTTATAGGCCTATTTTGCGGCGAACTGTGTTGTGATAGATCTGTGCTCCATTTAATTTCACCATTTTCTTCGTAATTTCGTACAATAAGGTTATGTGTACAAACATAGAAAGCACTTGTGGAGCTATCTTCGTCGTAACCTCGACATATTACGAAGTTTTCTTGATCAGGAAGTTTCAGTTTATTATGGGACACATTCCAAAGATCTAAATTCCTCATTATAAGAGTAATAAATATGTAAATAAATTATTTTTGTAATCGTTTTTTTCGCAAAAATCACGAACCGCACGATGCGATGTTCGCACCCACGTGTTTGTTTGTCAACGTCAAAGTCGTCGGCATGCAGAGCAGTCAATGTCATGCTAGTGATGTGGTAAAGGTGGCCAATATCGAAGCTCACGATTTGTTTGTCTGTGGCGGGTGGCCAATAAATGTTTCTTGTTACATTGTCTTTTAATAATAATAAAAATAATAATAAATTCTGTGAAAAGGTAGCCCGCCGTATCTAACTAAACAAGTGCGTATTGGGTGGGTAGGTAGAAATACATAGGTATAAAAGATAAGTGTAGGTTATCCTCTAGCCTTATTAATAAATGTGAAGTAAGGTCGGAATAATTTTATCAATCTTTGTTACTATCTGTCAATTTAGAAAGTCACGGGAAAAGACAAATGTTTATTAATAAGGCTATAAAAGTACCTACATAGTGAAATCAGTATTTTTTCATACCTAATCGATATATTCAGTATTCTAAATTAACAAATCACTACAAGAAACTATGATACTTTAAACTTTAGGATAATATGTGGTCTCGAACTTCTTTTTTGCTTTTGGATAAGGCCTCAATACTTTCGGAATATAGGGAGGTAAATGTTCATCCAACCTCCTCTGGAATGGATTAACTCCCAGTTCAAAAGGTCTTCTTTTAGCCTCATAGGACCTTGTATCATGCTGTATTTTGTAAATTCTTTCCCACATATAAGTTTCAGGTAATAAATCATGTCTGGGTCTGTTCGAAACTAATAATTTATACCTGGACTCAAGCCAGCATCTTCTTTTATCATCTTCAATATCTGCAACATACTTTTCCTCTTTGCCTAAGTAAGGCTTCATTTCATGATCTCTCTCTTCGGGAACATTTGTATAAAACTGTACAATCATTTTTAATACATCTTCATTAAGACCTTTGACTTTTCCATCTTCTACTGCATCATATAACTTTAATGGTTTTGTGCCATAGCATACATTATGTTTAGGGTTATTGTTGACATTCTTATTATGAATTTTGTTTGTATTCATCTGGTATGCATACAAAGACCATAATTGACCGTTAGTTATAGCTGTTTGCGTGACAAGTGGGTAGGTTATGTCGTTATATGTGGTGAATCCTAAATAATTGGCTTGAGCGTGTAGCCAGCCGAAGCTAGCTTTCATGGCTTGGCAATGTAAGGCTTCTAGATTATCGACGTCTCCATATGATTCTTTTCTATCCAACATGTGACCACGGCCATGAATGGCGAGAAGGCCATGTTCATCAAAATCACCTGGCCAATAACCTGAAACAGTCAAATATGAGATGTTATTAAAAGTTTGGATTCTATCCTACCTTGAGATAGAGACCATAGTTAGGGACTTAGAATGGAACATGCTTCAATTCGTTGCTAATGTCCAGAAGTCATAGTCACACACATGCTCACACACCCCACACGCACACTCCCTCACACATACACTCACCGACACATACACACACCGTCATTCTACCCTCAATTTAGGTATATTGTTATTATTTTTTACCTTTTTCTTTTTAAATATTTTAGTACGTTACTAAATCCATGTACTTAATATTATAATTATTTTTTGTTGGTAGCATCTCCACAGAGTCAAAATATTGTTTAATGTCTATTTAAGAAACTTTGTTGTATAGACTCCCGAGATACAGGACTCGATCCTAGTTTGGGGTCTGATGGTAATCCTTCTTTTTACTTATAATTTTAATTACCTACTGATTAGAAATTAGATAAGCTAGTTTGGGAAACTACATCTATTGTAAGTAGTTACCTCAGTGTGGCCAATTAAGATTTTATTTATTATTTATTTAGAAAAAACTCAAATGACTTTGAAAACAATTTAAAATGTAAAAAACTTTTTTTAAATATGAGTTTTAACCATTTATTACTTTTTTACAGTTTCTTTAACAGTTTATAAAAATAAAATATTACCAGGGATATTAGTTCCATGTCTCAATTCATCATAATAGCCAAATACTTTTGGATCTGTAGTACATTTTGGTACATGAAATTCTGGATCCAGAGCCTCAGTATAAGGTAACAGAGGTTTTAAAGGCAGGCGACTTCTAAGAGTTAAAAGTGGAGTTCCTGAAATACAATGAAATTAATAATTTTAAATTGAAAATATGGATAGCAGATTGGCAAAGAAAGAAAAAAAACTAGAAAGACTTGTCCAATAATAATTGTTTTTGGGCAAGTCCTTTTAGTTTTTAGGAAGACTTGTAAAGTATATTACCTAAATATTGCACAGTTCTGTTAACAGGTTCTTTTATGCGGTCTTTAAGCCAAACAAGCTTCTTTCTTAAATTTATTATATGAGGTGGAATATCAACACCCCCAACAAACCAAAATGCTTCATGCCGAGGATCATAATCTACCTGTAAACACAAAAAGCTTTGTTAATGAACTTACAAAGTGAAAGGATCTCTTAAAATATAATGAAAGTATAACTAACTAGCTGCGTCCCGTGGTTTCAACTCCGGGAATTTCCAGATCCCATGGGAATATCGGGATCAAAAGTAGCCTATGTTACTCAAGGTGAATGTAGCTTTCTAATGGTGTAAGAATTTTTGAAATCAGTCTAGTAGTTTTTGAGTTTATTCATAACAAACATACAGACACACACACAAAAATACAAATTTTTAGTAATATTAATAATTTAATAATTTTGTTATAATATTAGTGTAGATATAGATTTACGGTGAAGGAAAACTTCAATCTTACCATGAAGAAAACCATCATGAGAAAACCGACATGTCCCAGGACTTACCACGGTCCAGGCTTGAGATATTCGCCAACTTGGAGTAGGCTCCTGGGGCGTCTTATTGCCTAACCCCTCTAAGAGGAGGCCCTTGCCCTTCAGTAGGACAAATTAACAGGCTAATTATTTATTTTCTTGAATACATACCTGTGCTGTCAAAATATGAGGTAATTTATCAGTTAAGTTATTTGTAATAATCCTGTTTATTTGTTTAACTATGGAGGAAGCCTGAGCATTTTCCCTTTGTGATGCTTCACTTTTAAACTTGTTTGCTTCAAATTGTGTTATTATTGGTATATTCCGCCTGCAAAGGGGTAAAAGCTTAATTTAGTTATTTGTAAAAAAAATAGTGTGCTTCGGTACTAGTTGAACCAGTCAGTGAATCAGGCAGGACTTTAGATTTTATATGTATAGAACTTCTTCTTCTTTGTGTGTCAGTATTTATCTATTAGGTATATCATATCTGGCCAAAACTAGGCCGAAGAGATGGTAACGTCCTGAGCCTTGTTAACACTTGGGCTGCTGGGCTCGAAAACATAAATAGTTTTGTGTGCGGTTGGTATATGACATGGCATGCCCAGGGAAAAAACACACCTGTTGTGTGCCTACCGCATTGGCGAACATGGTAGAAAAACACACACGTCACATTTCAGCAATCAATGTTAATCATATGTATAGTTAAATGTTACTTACTCAACACCGCTTAACTCTATTGCAAGGGCATCTTCAATCTGAGTTTTTATTTCCTTTACAGCCTCATCTGCTAATTGTTCTGATGAAGAGTAAACTTCTGGAAGTTTTTCAATGGGAATAAAGTGTGTTCTCGTATAATGTTGTACTAAACCAATAGCATTGTAAGGAACCTTATCCTCTCGCAACATGACACTTCTGAATCCATAATACTTCGGCATGTTCAAAGCAATTTGTTTCTCTTCGACTGTGTTTAGGTTCTTAATTTTTTCGTATAAAGCTTTTCGTTCTCGACCTCTTTTAGCTTCTGGGGACATGTCGTATGCAGGAGGGTAAACGGGAGCATCAACATAATCATCTTGATCGAGTGCTGCTGGCCGTGTACTCTGTCTGGCAAATCCAGGTTTTATTTTGGGAAAACTTCGAGGTAATCTTACTAAATGCATTGTTTTTGGTGTATTCAAAAACGGCATACGAATATATCAGAAATTCATTTGATTTTTCACTCTTCTGACGGGAATATTTTATAAAATGTAGGTATGTACCTACTGCCCTAAAAAATTAAATTCTCTATTTTTATGAATTATTTTGAGGTTAAATTTAACTTTTTTTTTAATAACTTTTCGAGAAGCCAGACGAAAGATTTTTAATCTATGCCAGCCTTTGTTGTTATCTCGATTGATGAGTCCTTCCTTAAAATCGATTTAAATTTTGTTAGTCGATAATTGAAACAATGGAAACGCACCGCATCCTATGATTTGAGTCTGTTTTTGAACGAAATAAAATCTGATGCAATCGTTTTGACATTAGTGGCCACCTGCCAATTTTTATCATTTGTCATAGAAAACTAACCAAAATCGTGCGAATTTTATTTATTGAAAACTGTAGAAAACAAAAACAGTCATGGATGACGATATGGTATTCGACCCGTCGCTGAAGAAGAAGAAAAAGAAGAAGACTGGTTTCGATATGGAAGCGGCGCTCGCCGAGCAAGGCGAAAGCACAAGCGTGGAGGCACCCGTCGAAGCGGATGACGTCGACTTGCCCGAGGACGATAACCTCGACTTGGACAACTTTGGCAAAAAGAAGAAAAAGAAAAAGAAGACGTTCTTTAATTTAGAGGAACTGGAAAACGCTTTGCCAGAAACACCTCCGGCCGAGGAACCTGAACAGCAAGAAGACGAACTTATCGACGACTTAGATCTTGACATAGACTTCTCAAAAACTAAAAAGAAGAAGAAGAAGAAAAACATAGATGAATTCCCGCTCGAAGATGACAACAAGGATGAAGACAAGGAAAATGTGGAGGATCCTCACAGCGAGTGGGTCGGCAGTGATCGCGACTACACGTATGACGAGCTATTGGAGCGTGTCTTTGACATCATGCGTGAAAAGAACCCCAGCATGGTGTCTGGCAAGAAACAGAAGTTCATCATGAGACCCCCACAAGTAGTCAGAATTGGTACTAAGAAAACATCATTTGCCAACTTTACCGAAATTTGCAAAACATTGCATCGGCAGCCTAAACATTTGTTAGACTTTTTACTCGCTGAATTGGGTACTAGTGGCTCTGTAGACGGCAACAGCCAGTTAATCATCAAGGGCCGGTTCCAGCAGAAACAAATAGAGAATGTGTTGAGAAGATACATCAAGGAATACGTAACATGTCATACATGTCGGTCCCCTGACACAATCCTACAGAAAGATACTCGGTTGTTCTTCCTTCAATGTGAAACATGTGGTTCCCGTTGTTCTGTTGCTAGCATCAAATCTGGTTTCCAGGCTGTCACAGGAAAGCGTGCAGCTATCCGTGCAAAGACTGCATAGAGTATTAGTGTTTAGTGATAAACCAATTTTACAATCTTGGATGGAATGGGGTGCATTGCATTATAATAAAATTATTGCATGGGAGTTACATGTACATTGTTTATCAACTGCACATGCAATAAAGTTATTGTTGTGCAATAATGGTCTAACAAGTTTTATACTAAAATAAGCTGGTTCTTGCTTTTCAAACTGTTCTTTGATTTTTGTAATATTAACACAGACTGTGCTCAAAGAAAACTAACATTTGGAAACAATTTATTTGCCTAAGTGTGCCCCACTCAATTATTTATACTATATACAAATATAGGTCCTTCTGTATTATCCTCATTGGTAATTAAAATGTTTTGTAAAATAATGAGTAATGTTTTTTTCTTCAAATTGTAATTTGTATTCTTCCCCGCCAGGTACTAAAGTTTTGAAAGCATTTTTTCAAAAAAGTTGTATCCTACTATTATTATCAGTTAAAAAGAAAACCATTACTGTAAAATTTTCAGACTTTATTAGAAATATAAAACATTAGTAAAAACCTTTAAAATTTCAAAATTAAAATAATTATTATGATTTTCATAGTAATATCATTAGATTATAAAAATATATAACAAAAAAATAGGTACCTATTTTATTTAGTACTTTTCTTGAGATTGGTACACAAAATTGTATCACTTCGAACTAGAAACTAGTTGAGGTTCAAAATCAGCTTTTACAGCATTTTTGAGGCTGTCAGCATACAGATCAAGTCTTTGAGTCATAGTGAAGCCCCACTTGTCCTTAATCTGACGACACAAGTTTAAATCCATTTGAGTTATCAAGAGGCCATCATTTACTCTTGAAAGCCCTGGTGTTCTTGACCCATCGGGTGCAGTAACATAGCTTGACCCGTAAAAGTGCCCAAAATCTTTATGGGCCGGTTTTCCATCTCCAGAAGTAAACTCATTCGGGAACTGTTCTGTACCAACTCTGTTGATAGCACAGGTGAAGTAACTGTTAGCGATGGCAGCATTACGAGCTTCCACAGCCCACAAGTGCTCACTGAGCCCGGCCACAGTAGCTGACGGATTGAACACTATTTCAGCACCATTTACACCAAACATTAACCAGTTCAAAGGATGGTGGCGGCCATAGCAGATGTTGATTGCTATTTTACCATAAATTGTCTCAAATACAGGATGGCCAGTATTTCCTTCAAAATAATAAGTGGATTCATTAAAGTCTCCAACACGTGGAATGTGGTTCTTCCTATGTTTACCAATATAAGAACCCTGTTCATTTATAACAACTGCTGTGTTCCAAATGGTGTCGCCATGTATTTCGTCTCTTTCTAAGATTGGGGATATGATTACCATCCTGTATTTAGCAGCCAGTTCGCTCAAAAATAAGGTACTAGGCCCATTAATAGCAGATTCAGCAAATTGGCACCATGGATGCTTTTCACGAGTGCAAAACGCGAATGGCATGTTCCAGGCTTCTTGTAGACATATTATATTCACACCTTCACTGTAAGCACACTCGATTATCTTGCGTATTTTATCAAAAATTGCCTGCCTCTGTTCCACAATCGGTTTATCAGTTGAAGTGACTATTGAATTCTGTATGATTCCCACTCTAACAACTCTAGGGCTCCGGGTTTCTTCTTTTTTGGCAGGGAAGTCATAGGCTTCTAAATCAAACTTATTGTTTTCAGCTAACTTAGCACTTGTTGGACTTACAGAAATAACATGGTGGTCCGTTCTTCCATAATGTATTCTGTTGTATTCCTGAAGATCCTTGCCCGATAAGGCAACCGATATTAGCTGGTCTAAACTGGAGAGTTCTGAAGAAGCCATTTTCAAGCAGGACTAAAGTAACCAATTATTCTATTGCGCAGTAGAGTACTGTAAGTTAGTGGCAGTTGTAATTTCTTATCAGAACTCGTAAAAATATGATAGCCCTGAAATTATTTAATACAAAATAAACATCAAACAAACAGATTGAGTTGCTATGCAGAAGATATAGGCCACAAAACAAACATGAACAAGATTTTTGATAACAAAAGTCAAAGTTTTTAGGTTAGAATAATTATCTGTCAAAGTCAAAAAAAAAAAAACCAAAGTTGCCATGCCACATGACATGCGCAACAATTAAAACTTTCCCATGACTTCCGAGTTGTATAGATTTATGTTACTTTTAGTTTGCTTGTTATTCATTCGTGTGTTTTTCGTAGTATTATGTATTTCTTAACATAATAACCTAATTAAAAATGAATGATTTTACACTAAATCAAAACGAATTAATGCATAAAAAACTATTTGTCACCGCGACACGTGATGAGACGTGAGTGAAAGTCGCATAAAAATTTGATCTTTTTTGACTGAGAAGCTGTAAACACTATTGATTGATTGATTGAATTGAAATCTGTCCCCACTGTGTTTGTGTTTGTTGGAAAAATTGGAAATAAAATTAAAAAATATCGTAGTGTTCCTTGCATTTTCACAAAATGAATGTCTTACCAGCACAGCCGATTGGCATACAAAGCACAGCGGGTGCTGTGCCAATTCGCAATGAAAAAGGTAATGAATTAGAACACTTGGAAAATGTGTGCACTGCATCTTATTTCCCAGAAATGCCTTGTCTTCGTGGTTCTCGTGCGCTATGAAACTGTTCATGTAATCATGAATCCCTCCTGTTTATTCCAGGCGAGATTTCTATGCAAAAAGTGAAGGTACAGCGTTATATATCGGGAAAGAAACCCGATTATGCACAAGGCGCGTCATCATCTGAAGAATCTGACGCTGAAGACTTCATAGAACAGCAGCGACCTGAACGTAGACAGCAGACATTACCACAGATCATCACACATAAGGAAGAGGAACAAAGTGATTCGGAGAAAGAGGTGAGTGAGCAGTGCTAGTGATCAGGCATGCGGCATGATACATGTTTTAAATATTTTTTAAAAACTTGTTTCCCATGTTATTTTTGGTGTGCATAATACAGCATTCTGCCTATCAATCTAAATAATGCTGATACTACAGTCTTATAGAAATGGTGCTTGTGAGGCAATATTTATGATAGCTCAAAGTATTTTTCAATACAACTTCCACTCTTTTAGTGTCAATTAACCAATAAAAAGTCATTAGTCTCACTAATTAATGACAAATGAATAACTTAAATTAATGCAATCTTATTATTTTGTCCAGCAGTGTCTTTTGTTAACAGAATCCAGAAGTCATAGTAATGTTACAGCTTAGGACAGATCAGGCCACCATATTGTATACAAAATACTTACAAATGATCATTGAGATATAATGTACTAGTACTATAGGTTATGTCCCTAACATGTTCCTTTTATGCGAAATAAATATAAAAAACTGCCGCAGTGCTGTCAATATTGTACATCTATCATAAAAACGAAATGACAATCACTGCAGGTGCTAAGATGTAGTCAATGAATGATGCTTAAAACATCAAAACATCATTGAATTTTAGGTAGCGTTACTTTACTTAGTGTCTTGTTTGAACTGTTATTAAAGCAAGTGTAGAATTTGATCTTACTTCTGACTGAAATAAATGGTAAGCGAATGACATAAACGCGAAAGTAACTCTGTCTGTCGATGAATTTTGGTATAGAGATAGATAGGACCTTGTAGAAAGACTCCTTTTGTAACTGTAAATCCAGCAAGATCGGGACTTACGCGGGTGAAACAGCGGGCGCAGCTAGCTGTATACATATAAAACACTTGGACCAACTTATCATGCCGCAGTAAAAAAAACCTTAGGTGCATTTTCCTTTAAAGTATGTAACCTATATTTCAGGTCGATGACCCCCGACTCCGTCGTCTGCGCCTGGTAGAACATTCCCCTCCTCGACGAGCCGAACACAAACCTGAGATCATTGATGCTGAGCCGGAACCCGAATCAGAATCCGAAGTTGAAGAGACCCGAGACACATCTGAGAGTGAAGATGAGTTGGATGAAGATGAAATTGAGAGAAGACGTCAGGCTCTTAGAGCTAAACTTGCTGCTAGGTAAAAATAATTCTACCAATATTTCTTTTTTTCTCTCTCGTTTATCTACAACTGGCCATTAAAGCCATATGAAGATTATTCCACTGAATATTGTTGTGAAATGTGGCTGCAGTGGCCACACAAGTTGTATTATCGATATTAGTGGACTGTATCTAAGGAATTGGGTCAGAAGGGAGAGAATAGAGGGACTCACATAAAGTTTTCCTGGAGCACGTGCGTTGCTGGAATCTTCTTGAGGGCCCTCTGATGATGTGGAAGATGCAGCAAAACTCCCCAATGACTGGTGCAGTTCGTGGGTCGCGTATCGACCACTGTTGTCTTTGTTTTAAATGTTTTTATCACGAGTAACTTTAAATAGATGTTGTTAGTAATGGCGGAAACACGGTAACTGATTTTTCAATGATGATAGCGCCCTCTAGGTTGGGGAAAGGGAACCAATTGATAGGGTTGATTGATTGGGATTGATGAATGGATACTAGGAAAAAGGCGGGAGAATTTGAATGGATTGCTAATACGAATTACAACTTTAACATTATCTTGCCCCCGCGCTGGCGAAATTTATGAGACTGAGAAAATTCCCAAGTACACATGTCCAATAATCATTGCAGTTTTAACAATTGTGCTTACAAATATGATGATGATGATTATTGGTGATTGTTGTTATTGCATAATAAGTTCAAAAAAATAATGATGTTATGTGTGATAGTAACTAAACAAAAAATGATTTGATGATAATGATGAATGATAGTGACCCTAGTCGTCTATGTTCGGTAAGGGACACAACTTCACAAGTGGTCGTTTGAGGACACCTTGTGCAGTTCTGATTGATGCCGAGCGGCAAATACCGTCACGGCCTGGATACAATTCAATAATTCTACCTAGACGCCATCGTAATGGGTGTGTAGTCTCGTCTTTGATGATAACGAGTTGATCAATTTTTGCAGGAGATGAACCATCTGTCCATTTCAAGCGTTGTGATAAATTAACAAGATATTCGGTATGCCACCGAGACCAAAAATCCTGGTGCATCCTCTGTATCAGCTGCCATCGATTAAGTCTATTCAACTTTGTGTCAGAATAGTTAGGTGCAGGCACCGAAGTCAAAGGAGCCAGGGTCAGGAAATGTCCTGGTGTTAGTGCCGATAAGTCTGATGGATCAGAACTCATGGCTGATAATGGTCGTGAATTCAAAACTGACTCTATTTGCGTCAAAAGTGTGTTTAACTCCTCATATGTTAGGATTTGTGTACCTAAAACGCGGTACAAGTGTGTTTTGACTGATTTTACCCCAGCTTCCCATAAACCACCCATGTGTGGGGAACCAGGAATGTTGAATTTGAAATCAATGCGCTCTGTTTCACAAGCTGAGCGCATCAAGTCCACAAGTTGTGAGTGGGCACCCTTGAAATTGGTACCACAGTCACTATGAATGGTGTTACAGCGACCACGTCTTGCTATGAATCTGCGGAGAGCAGCTATGAATGCTTCACTACTTAAACTAGAACAAAGTTCCAAATGAAGTGCTCTAGTCGCAAAACAAACAAATAAGCACAACCATGCTTTTGTTGTGCGTACTCCACGATGTCGGTGAAGTGTTATGTTAAAAGGTCCCGCAAAATCGCAACCTACTGATTGAAATGCTTTGATTTGTGTTATACGAGAACGTGGGAGATCTGACATCTTTGGCTGAAAAGCAATTGGTTTAGTACGAAAACAACGATGACAATTTGATATAACTTGACTGATTGCACGTCTAGGTGATAAAATCCAAAAATTTTGAAGCAATAAATAGTGTAATGCTTGTAAGCCAGGATGTAGATGGTCATTGTGAGTGCATTGAATGATGAGTTGTGTTAAACGATGCTTGCGAGGAAGTAAGGCTGGGTGTTTTGCTTCAAATGAAAGATCTGATTGAGAAAGCCTACCCCCCACACGAAAAATGTTATCATGATCTAGAAAAACATTAAGTTTGCGAAATGGTTTCGAAAGTGTTTTATTTGATTTTAAAAGTTTGAGCTCTTCACTAAAGGTTGTTAATTGAGTATGTTTTACTAATGTCATAAGACTATGATGAAGCTCAACTTCTGTTAAATGACCTGCAACCTGCTTGTGTTGCAAGGCCCGAATGAAACGATTACAATATGCTAAAATGCGTTGAATTTTTCGCAATGATGAAAATTTGTTTAATAAATACTCAACGGGATGAATATCTACTATATTTGAAACGGCTAACACACAAGCGCGTTTCTCAAAGTCCAAATCTGGATAGTTAACTGATGAATGTTGCGGCTCTTTGGGCCAATGCTTTTGATCTGAGGAAAGCCACTGTGGGCCAGTCCACCAATGTTCATGATTGATAAGCTCATCGGGTGTCAGACCACGACTCGCTGCGTCCGCTGGATTGGTTTTTCCAGGAACGTGATTCCAGGCAGCTTCTGGTAGCTTACGCTGGATGTTTGATATGCGATTGCCAACAAAGGCCTTAAAATTTGAAGAATTTGATCGGATCCATGACAACACGATCATGGAATCCGTCCAAGCGTGAATGCTCTCTATGTTGAGCGACTTGGTGTATAAATTGATGATATGCCGGAGAAGATCTGCGAGCAACGACGCACCGCACAACTCCAACCTAGGCAGGGTCCTACGCTTGGTGGGAGAAACCCGTGACCTAGCACTAACTAATATAACATGATGCTGATTATGATGATTAGTTGTACGAAGATATACCGCAGCGGCGTAACCTGCCTCGCTCGCGTCTGAAAATCCATGGAGCTGAAATGATACTGCGTCATCGTTTGTGATACGACGTGGAATACGGAGCTGAGACAAATGAGGCAACTGTTGGGTATACCTCGACCAAATTTGATTGATGTCATCTGGTACGGGCTGGTCCCAACCTGAACCCAATAACCATAGACGTTGTATGAGATGCTTTGCTAAAAATGATAATGGTGTTAAAAGACCAATGGGGTCATAAATACGTGCCAGCTCTGATAGCATGGTACGTTTGGTACACTCACGATTGATTTGATTAACTTGATAATTGAATATGTCCTCTTGTGAATTCCATGCTAATCCGAGAATTTTCACAAAATGGCCATCACTATCAAATGTCTGGTTTACATTCGGCACTGCTTGATGTTCTGGTGGAATGTTTTGCAGTACAGCTGCATGATTGCTGGACCACTTTCTGAGTTCGAATCCACCAGCCGCCATAATATTAATCAGCTGTTGCTGAAGACAGACCGCCTCTTCAATACTGGAACAACCTGTCACCGCGTCGTCGACATAAATGTCTTCTAACAACACCCGAGCTGCAGCTGGAAAAGACTCTCCCTCATCACGAGCAAGTTGATGTAAAACTCTAATAGCCAGGAACGGCGCCGAAGACACCCCAAACGTCACGCGGTTGAGTTTATACTCCTGAATTGGTTGATTTGTGGAGCATCTAAAAAGGATTCGTTGGTAATCCTGATGCTGCTCTGCTATACGGATCTGACGATACATTTGTCTAATATCCGCACAAAAAACAAAGGCATGAAGCCTGAAACGAAGAAGTATGTTTGTGATGTCAGCCTGAAGCTTAGCACCTGTCAAGAGAGTGTTGTTTAAGGATACGCCATGTTTATCCTTCATTGAAGCGTCATAGACTACACGTAGACTACAATCCGATTTTGCCACTGCATGATGAGCTAAATAGAAAGCTGTTGATGATTGACACTCCTGTTCAGGGACCTTCTCCATCTGACCACTGGATAAATATTCCAAAACATGTTGATTGTATTGTTTGTGAAACGCTGGCTTGGCCATGAGACGTTTCTCTAAATAAGTAAAACGACGAAGAGCTATGTCATAAGCCCCCTCAAATGTCGGTGATGATTGATTACGAAATGGTAAGTGAACGATGTATCGTCCCTCACTATCACGTTGATGGGTTGATTGAAAGATGTCTTCACACTGATCATCTTCCAGTGAGTGAGATTGCATGTTATCTCCACTCGGTATGTTATCCAACTCCCAAAATTTTTGAACAGCAACCTCCAAGTTGCTATCCATTGATACATGATTGATTGATAATGGAGTGGATGTCGACAAATATGATAATGTTTTACCCATCAAAATGAATCCAAAAATGGTGTTGATGGCAGTTGCTGCATGTGGACCACCATCAAGTTTCCCTGGTAAAAGGATTTCCGGGAAAATTTCTCCTCCAATGAGGATATCTACTGGTCGTTGTTTATGATATGTTGGGTCGGCTAATACAAGATTTGAAATATGATTGAACCCAACTGTGTCCACTGGATGGGTGGGCATGTCCCCACAAATCCTATCCAATGTAATTGCTTCTGATGTGAATAAAGGCTCTGCCTTCCCAATGGGTCTGAATTCCAAAAATACTTTGCTTGTTGAACAGGCCGGCACTTGCCCGATACCTGACATAGGTGTTGATACCTTATGTTGAGTTAAACCTAACCGTTGAGCACAATTTTTTGTTATAATGTTGCTTTGACTACCAGGGTCTAGTAAAATCCTAACTTTTTCGAAAGAACCCCTACTATTTTTTACCTCCACTTCTGCAGTTGCTAATAAAACAAAATGTGTACCTGATGTTCGGTGTGTTGATGTGTTAGACAAGGTAGTGACAGGAGTGACTGCATGGTCACCCGAGTCTGATGTTTTAACTTTGTTAGTTGTTGGGTGTGGAGGTTGCGATTTGTTGGTGCCATAATGAATAAGACTATTATGTCGTTGGTTGCAAGTTTTACAAGAATAACTACTCTTGCAAGCTGCTGTATTATGATTTGTACGCAAACAATTAAAGCACAATTTATGTTGACGCACTAACTGAAATCTATCATAAGGAGATTTGGCTAAAAATTTGTTACATGAATAAAGATGATGTGCCTCCTTACATAGAACACATGATGGGTTAAACGCCTGAGCCAAAAGCATGGTTGGTTTAACTTGATTGTTTGAGTTGAACCGTTTGTTGTTGTTATTGTGTGTTTGACTAGGTTGACTTAAAATGATGTTTGAATTGATAGATGAACGCTCCAAAGCCTTGCATCTTTCCACTAAAAATGTTTGTAATTGTTGAAAAGTTGGGAAATCACTTGTATATTGTAATTCAAATGCTTCACGAGAAGCCTTATCCAATTTTGTTAATAATGAATGAAATAGTACAAAGTCCCACTGTGCAGTGGGTAAACCTAATGAATTGAGCATCGCTAAATTTTCACTGATTATATTTAAAATGTTTCTGAGTTGTTGCACAGATTGCATTGATTTCAAATTGTTGATTTGCTCCCAACACATGAATGCTAGGTACCGCTTGTTGTTGTAACGGTCAACTAACGCTTGATATGCACTTAGATAGTTGATGGCAGAGACGGGATAGGCCCGTATTATGTTGATTGGTTCACCCGATAGTGTAGAAATTAAATATTGGAATTTTTCTACATTTGAAATGTCCGTACGGTTGTGGACAAGAGAATTAAAGAGGTCAATGAACCCTGGGAAATCCCTAATTTCGCCACTGAAAGAAGGTAGCTTCATTAGGGGAAGTTTATGTCTGTTTACCTCATGAGAAGGGACAGACACTTTTGAGGAACCCGACAGTGGTTCGGGTTTTGTAACGGGGAGATATTTACGTTGTGCTTCTAAAACTTCACTATACATATCATCAGCTGTTTCTACTTTTTCTGCCTGTTGTACCTGGAAAACCTTCATATCACGACCGGCACTTTGATACTCACAGGCGAGTTTGATGAGAGATTCATTGAATGCTTCTAACTCCAAAGGGATGCGGGTTAACCACGTTTCAAGACGAACTATTTTACGTGGATCGGTTTCACAGGCGCGAGCGCATGTGACAGCTTCCTGGAGCCGTTTGAAAGCCAAATCGCGTTTGGCTTCGAGATGTTTTATCATTGTTTCCGACATTATGATATTTAAAACTGTTTACTATTAAAGAACACTTGTTAATAATGCGTAATAATGTTTTGTTTTGCTTGAAAATGTACAAACACGAAAATTGTTATTGTTTTGATGTAATGTCAAAGTCAAACACACTTTTTTTTGTTTTGATTGCTAACTTCACTCTTGATGAATACTGACAACTTGATAAAACGAACTTGAATGAACAAAGACTGATTTCGATTGAATGACTGAACCGAAAACAGAGAATGCACGCGAATGAATGATCGACTGATAGACAATTGAGTGAATGCTAGACTGATGATCGAATGAATTGAATATGAATGAACAAATGCTTGATTGTTTGCTAAAAGTCAAATAAGTGAGTTCCGTTTCCTATAAAAGATGATTGATATTATTACTCGAGACATAAAATGGATGTAGGTAGGTATACAAATGTTTGGTACAAAAATGATAGTAAATCCCACTGGATTTTACACAATGTTAAGATGATCAATTGATCACAAATGCAATGATATTCCTACGTTCTATGTTACGTAAGGAAATGTTCCGGCGTTGTTACACTCGAAACCAATAAATTGATGAAATGTTCCCGCGTTGTTATGTTACGCAAGGAACCAACAAAATACCTAACTAAAATGATGTTTAATCCGAATGTTATATGTTACACTGGATTTTGGACAATATGCTATGATATGTTTCTGCGTTATATGTTACGCGAGAAACCGACAAACAATGAATAAATGAACTTTGACAAAGTTTTTTACAACAATATGGCGATTTTGAACTTCGAACTGCAATGATGATAGGAACGCTATGAACTTTTTTAGAAAATTCGGTCGTCAAGGACCATAAAATGTTGTGAAATGTGGCTGCAGTGGCCACACAAGTTGTATTATCGATATTAGTGGACTGTATCTAAGGAATTGGGTCAGAAGGGAGAGAATAGAGGGACTCACATAAAGTTTTCCTGGAGCACGTGCGTTGCTGGAATCTTCTTGAGGGCCCTCTGATGATGTGGAAGATGCAGCAAAACTCCCCAATGACTGGTGCAGTTCGTGGGTCGCGTATCGACCACTGTTGTCTTTGTTTTAAATGTTTTTATCACGAGTAACTTTAAATAGATGTTGTTAGTAATGGCGGAAACACGGTAACTGATTTTTCAATGATGATAGCGCCCTCTAGGTTGGGGAAAGGGAACCAATTGATAGGGTTGATTGATTGGGATTGATGAATGGATACTAGGAAAAAGGCGGGAGAATTTGAATGGATTGCTAATACGAATTACAACTTTAACAGAATATCATGCCCAGAAGATGATTTTAACTTGGTTTATATTTTTTGATCCTGACCGCGCCGGTTGTTGAGGCACGGTCTTTGATTTTAGGGGGTTGAAGAAATGATATAAAGACTTTGGTTTTACGAGGTTATAATGAAGTAGAAAATAGGTACAAATATGGCGCGACGTGATGCGTGCGCGCAGTAACAGTGCATGTAGGGAAATCTAGTCGAGTCGGTCGCAGGCGCAGCGGCGGCGACCACCCTCTCCTCGTCCCGGCCGGTCCCCGCAGGGTTCCTTCATTCGCAGGCGCGAACATCCTGGGGGGCGTTGGAAGCCTGCTTCCAAAATGTGCAACAAAGGGCGAGTGGGTTTAGTCTCGACATCATTTTAGGGATTGCCCAGCTCAGACTCGGGCAGTGGTATGAGGCACATGCGGTTGATAGCTCTCCTTGTGGTCCCTTTAGTGGTGTGGACGTCAGCAACTCTGCAGATGTTGTCTTTGCCAGGATATAGCTTGCTGATACGTCCCATCCGCCAGTGAAGAGGTGCCAGGTTCTCCTCCTTCAGTAGTACAAGGTCTCCAACTTGAACCGGAGGCTGGTCCTTTCTCCATTTGTTACGGTTCTGTAGTTCCGCCATAAATTCTCGACGCCATCTCTCCCAAAATTCTTGCCGGATCTTTTCGACGCGCTGGTATCGATTGGGTCTTGACGTGTTGAAAGGTCGAGTCGGTACGGACATCAGCGGACGACCGATCAAGAAATGCCCGGGAGTCAAGGGGTTTAAATCGGTAGGGTCTGATGACAAAGGAGATATTGGACGGGAATTGAGGATTGCTTCTATCTGTGTGAATAGCGTAGACAACTCCTCAAACGTTAAGGAGGCGTTACCCGCAATGCGCTTTAAATGGTACTTTGCAGAGCGAACACCCGACTCCCAAATTCCTCCAAAATGGGGGGAATAGGGGGGTGAAAACATAAATTTAATGCCCTCATTAGCGGCATAGGTAAAAATTGATTGACGACTGGACCGCATAACTTTATTCAACTCATTGTTGGCACCTACGAAGTTTTTATCGTTATCGCAATATATAATGTACGGTTTGCCGCGGCGAGACACGAACCTGCGTAGGCATGCCAGAAAGGCTTCAGTACTGAGGTCGCTAACTACCTCAAAATGAATGGCCTTAGTGACAAGGCACACATAAACACATAAATAGGCTTTAGTTATACGGCTACCACGTCCCTTTTTAGAAGAAATCATAAAAGGCCCTGCAAAGTCAATTCCACAGGAATTGAAAGGGAAATCTGGACTGATTCTAACAGTAGGCAAGTCCCCCATCTTAGGCTGTAAGGTGTGGCCACGCACGCGAGCGCAGACAACACACTTTCTGTATATAGTACGAGCAAGTACTCGACCACCAATTGGCCAGTATTGTTCGCGAACCGATGACAGAAGTAACTGAGGTCCTGCATGAAACAAACGTATGTGTTCAAATTGTACAATAAGTTTAGTTAGGTGATGCTTTGCATCGAGAAGGATAGGATGTTTTTTATCATATTCACAATCAGATTTTGATATCCTACCACCTACTCTCACTAAACCGTTAGAATCTATGAAAGGATTAAGAGGCAATAATTTGCTTTTATGATGCAATGGCTTAACACATTGTATCTTTTTAATATCGGCCAAGAAAGACTCTGCTTGACATTGTTTTAATAAAAGTACAGAGGAACGTTCAAGTTCATCAACCTGCAACGAACCGGTAAGTTTATTTTTATTTTTATTACAATTATTAGCAAAACGCAACACATAGGCGTACATTCTTTTTAACTTTATGTAACTAGAATAATTGTCGAACTTTATAAATGATTCATACGATTCATTATTACAAATTAATATTTTTATTTCAGGTAAATTCATAGACGCCGTGTGAGGTTGAGTAGGCCAAGCATTTTGACCCTCCTTCAGGAATGAAGGTCCCTCCCACCATAAAAGGGAAGCCTGTAAATGTTGCGGTTCTACGCCCCGAGAAGCTAGGTCTGCAGGGTTTAAATCAGTTGGAACATGGTTCCAGTAAAATTCTTGGGTAAGCTCATTTATTTTATTGACTCGGTTACGAACAAAGGTCTGTAAAGTTTTACTTTCAGTTTTAAGCCAACCAAGTACAACGGTTGAATCTGTCCACATATATTTATGGGTAACATGATACGGTACCGATTTTAAGACTTTATTTATTAATTGAGCACCTAACAAAGCCGCAGTCAACTCTAAACGTGGGATTGTTAGAGTTTTAATAGGCGCAACGCGCGATTTTGCACACAGGAGCCTTATGCTAACCTGTACGTCATTGTTTAAAGTGCGTACGTAGAGGCATGCCCCGAAGGCTTGCTGTGACGCATCTACGAAGCAGTGTAACTCCATGGACTGGGCATTTGAAATGTCGCCCATCACACAACGAGGTACGACAAAATTAGACAAATAATGTAAATTATCTATGAATGTAACCCATCGTTTTGCAAATTGTTCAGGCACTGGGTCATCCCAATTTAATTCAGCACTCCATAAATGTTGAAGTAGTATTTTAGGTTTTATTATACAGCAACTGACCAGCCCTAATGGGTCAAATAGTTTACAAGTAGTGGATATGATTGTTCTTTTAGTAATATTACAAGGCTTTTCGATATCACTAGGGAAATGTAACTGATCTGCTCTGGGTGACTATTTCAAACCCAGAACAGTAGCCTCTTCGTGAAAATCAAGACTATTCGAAGATCCTGACTGATCACCTAATATTTGAGGGCAATTAGTACGAAATTTTCTCAGAGGAAAACAAGCTGAGTCGAGCACCTGAGTAACCTTTAGATATATATGTTTTAACTCGTCTATAGTGGGAGCTCCAGTATTTAGGTCATCAATGTAAAAATCATTTTTGATGACGTTTGTGATAACTGGGTCAGGACATTCATTGGCTAACTGGACGAGGCATCTTGTGCTTAAGAAGGGAGCTGATGCCATACCATAGGTCACTGTTTGAAGTTGTAAGATTTTGATAGGTTGATTGACCTGATCCCTCCATAAAATTAATTGTAAATTTTGTTGAGCCTCGTCTACGGCTACCTGCCTATAAAATTTATTAATATCTGCGGTCAATACGAATTTATGAACCCTAAAGCGAAGCAGAATAGAGAACAAGTCGCTTTGCACCACGGGGCCTAAAGCTTGAAGGTCATTAAAAGAGTTTCCTAAGCTTGTCTTAGCGGATGCATCGAAGACCACTCGTAGACGGGTTGTTTCTCGTTGCTCTCTTATAACAGGGTGGTGGGGCAAATAACATCCAAATTCGGGCCTTTTGATCTCCCTTAAATGTCCCAAATCACCATATTCTTTAATAAATTCGCTGTACTGTCTTTTAATATTTTCATTTCGGTTTAATTTTCGCTCTAAGTTAACAAACCGTCTCATAGCAATAGCGAACGAATCGCCTAGTGCCTGCTCAGGGGCTTCCTTGAGCGGCATCATAACAGAAAAACGACCATTAGATAAACGACGAGTATTTTTTATAAAGTGGGCTTCACAATATTGTTCCTCTGAAGAAAAAGTATTAGAGTCTGAGGGTAATTCTTCGACCTCCCAGAATTTTTTAATAGAATCATTAATATCTTGAATTGATATCGTAGGAAGGTGGATGTCTGGAAGTGACATCACTGACTGGTGGGTGACTTGACGTGACACCACTTCAGGGTAAGTGTCTTCAAGTGACACTAATGATTTACCCTTTACCAGGTTACATTGTACCTTTGAACTTAAATTAAAATATGAATTCCCAATGCTATCAGCTACTAACCACCCAAATGAACTCTCCTGGAGTATAGGTTTATTAACACCTAATTTTATTTGAGTGGGGCAAATAATATCAAAGAATATATCCGCCCCCAATAACATATCTATCTCGGATGGTAAATGAAATGTGGGGTCGGCAAGGACAATGTTATCAGGCAGGTTTAATTTATTAATATCTACCTGAAGGTTAGGTATCGTACCCGTTATCTTAGGTATGACTAAACAGTTCACATTTACACTAAAAGACTTAACACGGGACTTCACTATAACGTCACATCTCTCGGACACATTACACTTAACATTACTTATACCAGACACATTGAAACCGTTTATCTTTTTAGTTACTAATCCTAATTTCTGTTTCAAATCGTCGGTGATGAACGACATCTGGCTTCCAGTATCCAACAACGCACGGGCGAGGTAAGTACTATTATTTTGTTTATTGATAATCTCAACTCGAGCCGTACACAATAGAACTTGGCCTGGAGACACGGCAGATAAACTCACCGGATCGCGGCAGGTCGACGCTTCGACGCTGCTCGTAGATCGATTGGTAACTGTACTAATATTTCTATGTAATGCAGTGTTGTGTCTTTCTCGGCAGATGCGGCAGGAACCCTTCAAGGTACATTCCACGTCAGTGTGACCACGGCGCAAACAGATGGAACATAACTTGAGTTTAGAAACCACTGAAAGTCTGTCATCTACGCTCATGGCCTTGAACTTGCTACACTGATAAATATAATGATTTAATTGATTACAAAACAAACATGCCTTTTTATAAGAACCCTCCGAAACAACAAAAGAGTTCATATTTTTATTAAAAGTGTTTGGTTTTTTATTATAATAGTTATTACTTTTAATAGAACCACTTGTATTATCATAATTATTGTTATTAGTAGTATTTCTAGTCTCTAAAATATTAGCTCTGTTGTTAATAAACTTTTTAAATTCATCAAGCGTGGGCAATTGAGACAAACGCCCTTTAAAATCCTCCCACTTACCGCTAGTAGTGGGATCTAACTTGGCAGCTACCAAGAATAAAACTAGAGGGTCCCACCCGGTAGTAGGTATATCTAAGCTAGTCAGTGCGCTTAAATTTTTATATAGTTGATCACTTAAATACCTCAGGGCACTGTATGACTCCTTCCGTATAGGGTTTAAATTAACTATAGCCTTTAAGTGATTATTTATTAAAATATTTTTATTGTTGTACCTGTCACATAAGGTACTCCACGCAAGTTCGTAGTTTCTCGACGAAAAATCAATAGATCGGATAGCGACTGATGCACTACCTTGTAAAGAATGTCTTAAATAATGAAACTTATTAATGTGTGGGATCGAGTCGTTGTCATGTATTAATGATTTAAATGAATCACGAAACTCTAACCATTTAATGTAATTACCATCAAAAGTAGGTAGGTTTATGGTAGGTAATTGAACTGACATGTTGTTATGTGCAGAATGACAACAACCTGATTTATCCGACTTTTCGGATGCCTGATCGTCATTTTTATTTTTGGTTGAAAATGAATAAATTATTACCTGCGCCGCAGCTATCTGAGAAACAAATTCTGTTTCGGTAATCTCACGCTGAGCGATTTGTTCTTCCCAATTTTCAGAAAGTTCCTCTATTTCTGTTTGGAGCGAGTCAAAGTTCAAAGATAATTCTTGTATTTGTGCTAATTTTAATTCTAACTCTTTTATTTGCACGTTTGTATAACTTGAACTTTCACTGGCTTGGAACTTATCTAAATAAGATTTAAAATTCGTTAAACGACCTCTAAAAATACCCCGTTTCCTAGATAAAGCCTTTAAATATTCCGGTTTTGAATTTGTCTGTTCAGCGTCTACAGTTAAAAGTGGAATAGGGCTTTTAGATCTAAATTTTGAATCACCGTCCGTCATTTTTTAACAAATTAAAATTCAACCAAAATTAAATACCTAAGTATACGACCACGTAAATACAACAACGAGTTGAATGTGTTAAATAAATAAACTGTGCAGTCTGACCGTTCTACAATCCAGTCGTCACCCAATTCAAACCACAGTCGCGGCCGCCGAGCCCGCCGCACGCCAACAAGGCAAGCTGCGCAGCGGAGCCCGCCGAGCGCGCGAGCTGTGCCCGCTCACGGCGTAGTCGCCGTGCGCCACACGACGCGACGAGGGTCGACCCCTAGTAACGGGGCGCTGGAATATTCGGCACAATAGTTTTGAAGTAAAAATGTAAAATAAATTGCACAGTTGGGAATTGCTGATTATGCAATTTGGCCATATGTTACTTGAAGAAATGCGAGTTAATTATTGTAGTCAGAAATTAAATTAAATAAATAATGCGAGAAACTAGAATAAAGACAGAGCGAATTTGATGAAAGAAGGTATGTAGGTGTGGTTCGCAAAGAATGGAAATTTCCAGCGAACTTTTAAATGTAGGTAGATAGATATGGTATGATTTGTTCGATCGAAAATGATATTGAAATTGCGTAATTTTATGATTTAAAGCAAAATGTATAGCAGGCACATAAGTACGGCTATCATGGTGCGTAATTTTATGATTTAAAGCAAAATGTATAGCAGGTATCTATGTACGGCTATCATGGTGCAATATTTTATGATTTAAAGCAAAATGTATAGCAGGTACTTATGTACGACTATCTTGGTGCAACAATTATGTTTCTGTGTAAATATAATAGGCGAGAACGATGCGCATAATATAGCAAGACACCTCCTCAAACGTCTGCAAAGCAGGCTAGGCATTCACACATAAATAAAACTTGGGATTTAGAAATATTAATATAGGTAAAGGAAAAGAAAAAGGAAGGCTTACTTTCTTTGTGACCGGCCGCCGCACATCCGTACTTACTGACCCACCCAGACGGCATAAAAGCATGACACGCTGGCAGCATAAAACCGGGGCAGCATTAACCGGCTTTTTCAGGCTCTTCTTTAGCACGGTCGCCACTTTGACCGCGCCGGTTGTTGAGGCACGGTCTTTGATTTTAGGGGGTTGAAGAAATGATATAAAGACTTTGGTTTTACGAGGTTATAATGAAGTAGAAAATAGGTACAAATATGGCGCGACGTGATGCGTGCGCGCAGTAACAGTGCATGTAGGGAAATCTAGTCGAGTCGGTCGCAGGCGCAGCGGCGGCGACCACCCTCTCCTCGTCCCGGCCGGTCCCCGCAGGGTTCCTTCATTCGCAGGCGCGAACAATCCTAAGCACAAGCCATCTATTAAGTGGGTTCATAATATTAAAAATGTGAAAGTTTGTATGTAAGTACCTATGTTTGTTACTCCTTCACATAAAAACTTCTACACCGATTGTGATGAAACTCGGTATGCAGATAGTCTGATAGCTGGAAATCTGGATTAACTCATAGACTATTATTTATCCCGATATTCCCGACGGATTGGGGGTGAAATTTATAAATAAAAAACCTTTAATACTTGCAGAGAAGCAGAAAAAGAAGTTCTTGGTAGGGACGATGATGAAGATATGTTGGATGGAGATAAAGAGGAGAGTGGCTCTTCCGATACTGAGTACACTGACAGTGAAGAGGATACAGGTAAATAGAAACCATAGGGATTTTGTAATTTTTAGTATAGAATGTGATTTACAAATGCCTGCTTGTGCCAGATTTACATTTTAGACATCTCACTCAGTCTACCAATGAGCAAGAGGTAGGTAGGTAGGTAGTAGGGTATAGAACCGGGAAATCCCGGTACCGAAAATCCCGGGATTTCCCGGTTCTTTTGCTGTTTAAAAGAACCAAGAAATCCCGGGAATAAAAATCTGAGAACCGGGATTTTTGGGACTTTCGGGAAAAATATATTTCGTGTGATGGAAAGCAAAAATAATGTATTTTTTTACTATTTTTACACTTCATTCTTATTTTCTAACTTGTTTTCATATTTAAACCATATTTTAGTACGAATTGATTTACTTAATTTAAATGATTAGTCTGATTTAAAGTAGATTTTATGTCAGATACTACTAAATATGATGTGATTTTAGAATTATCTAAATTATTATAAATATTGTATTTTTTAATAATTTGTGATTAAATTATTGATTTATGACGTAAAAAACCGGCCAAGTATGAGTTGGACTCGCGCACAAAGGGTTCCATACCATTATCACTATTGGGTACGGAACTCTAAAATGAACACTGGACCAATCGAAATTCGTGAACGCAATGTTATTCATTTCTACTACTGACGCGAATATAGTACTAGATGGCGCTAGTGGTAAAAATAAATCGCACTAAAGTTGTTGTTAATATAGCGGCAACGGAAAAAAATCATGTATAAAAACTTTTACTGTCTAGCTATCACGGTTCATGAGACGGCCTGGTGACAGACACACGGACAGTGGAGTCTTAGTAAAAGAGTCCCGTGTTTGCCCTTGGGATACGGAAACCTATAAAAGGTTATTTATTTCAATAAAAAATGAAGCTAAATATAGCATCGTACAGATGTTACAAAGCAAATCTTAAAGCATCTTACAGAGGTTAACACAAAATCCCGAAAGTACCGAAAATCCCGGGAAGTCCCGGTTCTTTCTTAGGCTGGTACCGAAAATCCCGGTTCTCAAAAAAGTTCCCGGTTCTCGATACCCTAGTAGGTAGGAGGGTGAAACGTCGAGCATTGAAAAATGCTTATTATAAATAAAAGTATTGCGATTAAAACCGAAAAAAGGATCTTTTTTTAGGGTTCCATACCCAAAGGGTAAAAACGAGATTACTGAGTCTCCGCGCAGTCTGTCTGTCTGTCTCTTAAACCGTGATATTTTATATCAACATCGCGAAAATTGGAGTATTTGATTGGTTTTAATATATAATTTAATACCTATACAATTAATATATAATTTTCAGGACCCAGAGTAAAACCAGTTTTCGTCAGAGCATCTGACCGGATGACAGTGGCTGAAAAAGAACGTAAAATGAAACTGCAAAAGAAAGAAGAATCAGATGCGAGGAAGGAAAAAGAAGAACGAAGGAGAGAGGCTCTCAAACTCGTCGAAGAGACTATCAGATCAGAACAGAGAAATGCACAGGTCAAGTCCGTTGTCTAGTCACCGTAACACAAGCTTAGTCGCTTACCACGGGGCTAGATGGCGCTGTGTGTTGTTCGGTGAATTTATTTATTTATTATTTATTTTATTTATTTAAAGTGATTGTTTGTCATGAAATATAACATGCAATTTAACGGAAGGGTGTTGAATTTCTAGTATCACATAGTTGTTTCTTGTAGTTTTTTAATGTATCTTATTTTCGAAATTTTCCGTAAAAGAACTTCATTCTAGGTACGTTACATTACATTTAGGTAGGTTCCATACCCATAGGGTAAAAACAGGATCCTTTTCCTAAGACTTCACTGTCCATCTGTCTGTCTGTTATCATATCAGGCTCATGAACGATAATCGCTAGACAGTTAGAAAATTTCTTAGTTGACCTTGTTATTGATATCAACCAAACCTCATGCTACAATCATCAAACCCCTTTTATTTCCATAATTATAAAGAAAATTAGTAATAGCGTGCTCGATCTAACGGTGAAGGAAAATACCATGAGGAAATCCACGGTTTAGCTCCAGATGTATTGACCCATTCTTTCCTCTAGGCTGGGAGGGCGTAGTAATAGTTGCTGGGCAAGCAATATCCCGTGCACTATAGCGCCATAAATAGCATGGATAGTTGCTTCCGCTGTATATATCATCTAAAATTAGATGAAAAGGTCAATAATTATTATATTTTAAATAATAAATTGTTCGAATATAGGGTGACCAAAAAGAGGGCAACATCAACGACGTATGTACCGACGACGAAAACGACGAGCTAGAATACGAAGCGTGGAAACTTCGGGAAATGAAGAGGATAAAGCGGGACAAGGAAGAGAGAGAAGCGTAAGTTTATCATATCCTACTGATATTGTAAATGTGAACATTTGTGTCTAAGTAAGTATTGAGTATTTGTGTTACTACTTCACGCAAAAACTACTGGGTTCAGTATTGTGATACAACTTGGTGTGTAGGGAGCTGGAGGTCAGGGTCCCAAGTCTGCTCTTACATACATTACTGTCTCGATAGAGTTTCTATTGAACAGTAATTGTAATAGTTTAACATGTATTTGATACATTTGTCTACCAAATGTGTCAAATAAACACAAAGGGTAAATTTTATTCCGATATTACCTCGGGATCGGGGCTAACGCAGGTGTAACCCTGGACCGCTGCTAGTAAATTATAATAACTTGAGTTTGTGGTAACGTTACCGCAGTTGCTGTTTACAACTGTCTTCTTCCTTATGTTATATCTACTGTTATGTTTAATATCACTGAAATCAATTTTTTTTTACAGAATCGAGAAAGAACTCCTTGCTATTGAGAGAATGAGGAGCCTGAGTGAGGAGGAGAGACGCGTCGAACTGAGACTCAATCCTAAACTTGTCACCAACAAGTCAGTCAAGGGGAAATACAAGTTTCTTCAGAAATATTATCACAGGTATGTGATCTCAAATGTTTCTTGACAGGCTTCGACTCCTGAGTCATAATGGCAATCAGTATCGTCTATGTACGATACGTAGGTCGGTGTAGCCATTAAGGGAACTCATTTCACTGTCGACGTAATCCGACTGAATGCAAACGCAGACGCATTTTACGCATATCACGCAAGCGTAGTTTTTTTTTCAAGATGTTAAATTGAATATTATAACATCGAATTCGATTCTTTTATGAAAATAATAACATTACCACAGATAAAAAAATGTTTCATCAAAACAGTTTAGTGTATTTCAAGTTCGTAATTAGCGGTTTTTTAATGTTCCATGCGTTCAAAAACCGTAAATACGACCTGTGATAGAATAAGTTTATAAGAATAGTGTAAAAAAATATAATTATTTTGCTTTCAGAGGTGCATTTTATTTGGATAAAGAAGAGGAAGTGTTTAAACAAGATTTCTCAGGCGCAACACTGGACGATCACTTTGATAAGACTGTTTTACCTAAGGTTTGCAATAACTTTTATTCCTAAGCTTTTGTTCGTGTAGAAGTTCAATTTCGAAGAATGTGGTAATAGCCGCACATCTTGAGCTTCAGCTCTGCTAATAGTACATAAATCATAAAAATTTGGCACACAGATAATAATATTGATAATAATATTGCACGATAATAATTTGTACTAGCTGTGTCCCGCGATTTCACCTGCGTAAGTCAGTTCCAGTGGGAATTTGGAAAAACCCTTAGCCATCATTTAAAGAACACTCCAAATTTCAGCACTCTACTTTCAACTATTTAGGCTGTGCGTTGATCAGTCAGTCAGTCACTCAGGACAATGCATTTTATAGATATAGATTGGCACTTTTGGCCATAAAGGACTTAGAAATTTTACTTTATATTTATTGTGTGCGAAAAGTTTCTACTCTTTCTCCATACAAACGCAGTCGACTGTTCAGTCGAGCAAATATGTTTGTCATAAAACCTATATCTGCCCTAAATTTTGGTTTTATTCATTTTCAAATTAGAATAAAAATAAAATTAAGGAAATATAGATTTAGTTTTATGGCATAAACATATTTCCTCTTATGTCTTTATCCAGGGAGGAAGCAGTCGACTACGTTTATAATTTGTTTATGGAGAAAAGAGTAAGGAGACGTTTGTTCCCCTCCATAGATTTAATTTAGTTTCTGTCTACATAACATAGATTGTTTCATAATATCTTACACGATATATTACCATACCACCAGGTGATGCAAGTGAAGAAGTTCGGGCGCTCCGGGCGCACCAAGTACACCCACCTGGTGGACCAGGACACGACGGAGTTCGACTCGGCGTGGAGCTCCGAGGGCGGCGCCACGCGCCTCGCCAACTTCCGCGGCGGCATGAAGCAAGTCTTCGACAAGCCTACTGCTAAGAGGAAGCATAAAGTTTGACAAACATAATAATAATCACTAGTATTTTGATTTAGATTCTTCTTCTGTTTTCGCGATGTTGTATTAAAATTAAAGACATTTTTTGGTTTGAATCGCGTGGTTTTTATTACTTTTAGCATTGTTACAACGCTCAACGTTTCGAGACCTTTCCAGGTCTCTTCTTCAGGATAGAAACGTTGAGCGTTGTAACAATGCTAAAAGTAATAAAAACCACGCGATTCAAACCGAAAAATGTCTTTAATTTTAGTATATTGATTTTTAAGCTTATTGCATAGCTTTTATCGCGGGCTTCGAGCGCGGCGACCGAATGAAGAAATTCCGTAATGAAAATAAAATCTTACATCCTCCACTCCGCCTACCATGTTGCCATGGTTACCATTTAGCTCGGCCACATGGTAACCATGGCAACATGGTACAAAATAAATAAATAATTATTGATAAAAAATGCTATGCCATAGCTTTACCGCGACAGTCCCTGAGTGCCACACGTTTTTTTCTAGATAGCTGAAATGTTCACAAATGACTTAAAATAAAATCAATATTTTTAAAGGAGGCTTCCCATACAATATAAGTGATTTTAAAATTTTAAACACAACGATATCGCGATTTATATATACCACTGGCTCCATCTAGTGGCACCAATCGTAAAAATAGATGCTAACGTTGCGTAACATTGTCAAGGATTTTTTTGTATAGATGGGACGGCAATCTTCTTCTGTTTTCGCGATATTGGATTGAAATAACTCCTCAACCTGAGGAAGAGATCTGTAAAGATTTCGAAACGTTGGGCATTGATAAAATGTTAAAGATAATAAAAACAACTCAATTAAAACTGGAAAATGAGTTTAATTTCAATAATCAATAGTTTTAATTAAATAGGGCTATAAGTTTGAGGTGTCTGTGTATCTGTGTACCAGTCTTTGGCACCGTAGCTTCCAGACGGATGGACCGGAAGCGTTTTTTATTAATCGTACAGTTTCTTATTTTTATTATAATGCTCAAAGTATATCTACTAGAAACATTTTAAAAGGAAAAATACATCTTTAAAAATTGATTTCGTTTTCGGCGAATCGTGTTTAAAAACAAATACGAAAATAGTAGACAGGGAAATATAATATTCTTAAATTCGCCGCTCGGGTTAGAACTCGTGTGGTGTAGTTGGTTAACACGCTCCGCCGAAAACGGAGGGACCCGAGTTTGAGCCTTGCCGAGCGTACATTTTTGAAGTTGTATTTTTCCTTAAAAATAGTTCTATTTCTACAGTTTTTTTTATAAACGATAGATGAGCGTTCGAACCACTATTTTACTAGATGGTAAGTCATGATGAGGCGAAGATGTTGCCCGCATTTAGAATAACTATTGACCACCACCGTTGCGAGCTCGATTACAGAATAGAATAAAAATATCAAAGCCCTATACTTATTAATAAACGTGGAGTAAGGTCAGAATAATTTTTCCACTTTTTGTTCCTGTCCGTCAACTTTGAAAATTCTTGTCACGGAAAAAGGCAAAGCATGTTGTCACTACTACGACCTTACTCCACGTTTATTAATAAGGCTATAAGTGTTTGTTTTGTACATAAGTATATTTAGTTAAGTCTTATAGAAGTAAGTTTTCAGACTAATAAACGATATAAAGTTCAAACTGTGATTTAATTTAAATTAAGACATTTTCTCGTTGTTTGTCGATGCTCAAGGAAAAATCGTCTCTTTTTAGGATTCCATACCCAAAGGATCTTTTTCCTCAAACTTCATTGTCCGTCTATCTGTCTCTCACCAGGCTGAATACAGGGTGTTTCGACGAGGGGGTATTAAGCCAAAGGGCGGTTGTTCTAGAGGTCTAGGCGAACAACTTTTATTCTACGACTTTTGTAAATTAGAACTTTTTTTTCGAAAATTTTAAAGTTGTATCACTAAAAAAAACAGCTGTTTTTGTAAAAAAAAAAGGCAATTAATGTTTAAATTGTAGTGGTCCAAACTAAATAAAAGGGCACCTCAAGGCCAATGACCTCAAACTCTAAAAAACAGCTGATTTT
The DNA here is from genome assembly GCA_958496205.1 of Idaea biselata. NCBI lineage: Eukaryota > Metazoa > Arthropoda > Insecta > Lepidoptera > Geometridae > Idaea > Idaea biselata. The sequence goes on along the minus strand of OY292403.1, from coordinate 7,842,672 downwards.
CATGCAAACTTTAAACTGAAAATTTTCAAAACTTGTAGAACAAAAGTTGTTCGCCTAGACCTCTAGAACAACCCCCTTTCGGCTTAATACCCCCTCCTCGGAGCACCCTGTATAATGAACCGTGATGGGTTCATGAGATACAGCCTGGTGAGAAAAAATGGGGCTCCCATACATCAAATTTGTTTTTTTAGGGTTCCGTACCTAAAGGTAAAAACGGGACCCTATTACTGAGACTTCGCTGTCTGTCTGTCTGTCTGTCTGTCTGTCTGTCCGTCCGTCCGTCTGTCCGTCTGTCCGTCTGTCCGTCTGTCACCAGGCTGTATCTCATGAACCGTAATAGTTAGAAGGTTGAAATTTTCACAGAAGATGTATTTCGGTTGCCGCTACAACAACAAATACTAAAAACAAAATAAAACAATTATTTAAAAGGTGCTCCCATACAACAAACGTGTTTCAAAAATAACAAGGAGTCGCGGGACAGGAACAGGGACAGGAGGAGGACAGGAGGACGAGTTGGTCATGGAATTCAAAATGGCTGCCTTGTCTGTCAAATATACTAGTCTGCCTTCACTTACCAAAGAGTTTCTTTTATGTTTCAGATTTTCTTTGTGCTAAGGTTTTTTTTTTTCGAGTTATTCGGTCGTTTGATGGGAGTAAGAATCGAAGATAAATATTTCATATTTTCCTATAAAATTTAAAAATTCGTTGTTGTAAACCATTTTAGGGTTCCGTATCCAATTGTGATAGTGGTACGGAACCCTTAATGCGCGAGTGTCGCACTTGCCCCGTTTTTTTTTTGTAATAACGGAGCGCGACTCTGACTCGCACTTGGCTGTTTTTATTTATTACTTTTAACCAACGGTCCCTGATGGTCCATTCACAAGATGCCGATGTTCCGGGTGTGTCACTAAGCTAATCTAGCACCAGCAAGACTAAAAACCTTAAGTTCGCCCCGCGGGAATTCGGGTAAACTGCTTGGTCGCTAGGAGGGTTGGTGTCAGGCAGGCTGGGCTGACTCGTACTAATCGTACTGATAACCCTTTATTACTGGCTTACTGGCCTGTCAGATTTGCAGCCAAATTGCATTATCGTACTGGCTTGGCTTGAATTTCGGCTTTATAAATATTTTGCAGGTTAAGGCTCAATTCGATCAAACTGGAATAAGGAGAGGTCGAATAACAATTCTCCGCATAAATCGTCTTTTGTTTGACAGATTCTCGAGCAGTTTAATTAAGTAAAATGTTATTGTCACTGATAGCAGTTCCAGTTAGAGGTCTTAGGGCAACCTAAAAACTCTAACACCAGATGAGCCACACCACGATATGATAAGGGGAAGAAATCGAGAAAAATTACTATGAATGGGGAGAATTGTTATTCGTTGCTTATTCTACTTTGGTCGAACGAAGCATAAGTCTTGCAAGAGTGTGAAGGCAAAGACAATTTAATTTTAACGTTCTGGATAAGATTCGCTGTCTTCTCTAAAGCTAGGTACCAACGTCTATAATCGCAAAGATCCTCCTGAACTCAGAATGGATTTAAGAACGAACTTCTATCGTTACAAACTTTTATATAATGCGACTTCAGCGTCGTGACGACACAAGAGATTTTAACTTGATTTATGTGTAAGCCTTTCAGCTTAGAAGTGAATTGTGGCCACTGACAGTTCACTTTACTGGTACCTAAGTTAAAATTTCCCGTTCGTTCTGTAATTTCTTACCGAGTGTGGGCATTCATTCTCATTAATAAGGTCCATTAATTACAGGACCTCGTGTTTCCTTTGGCTGGATTAGCATAAAACAAAAATTTCAACCGGGTTAAAACGTTGAATGTATACGTAGGTAAATAATTATAATTGTTCTGCGGGTAAAATGGTTCGCAACTGTGTGCCGACATCGCTTAAGAGTGAAATAAAAGTTTAAACGCGTAACTCGGGCCTTGGGGGATGATAAAAGTTTTTGGTCCGACGTGGCCATTAGACGATGTTTGCCCGAACGTGCCGTGCGTAACGTCGAATTTACTACTTTACGACCTCTACAAATATCTTGCCTAAAACACAGGGAAAGTCAACGAATTAGCTTTCCGCTTACTTACCTTTGAACATCCTAATAAATGAAAGAGCGCTTGCTATGCAGTCTGAGTTTTTAGTACCTACCTATTGCGCGTTGGGTGGTTTTTAAACATTGTTATCTATCTATAGACATCTTTCTGCGCCGATCTTCTTTTCGTGTAATGCGGTGGCTCACCTCAGGTCGTCCTAAAACCTCTAACTTGACCTAACAACTGCTATCAACCGGAACCATCCGCTTAACATGCTTTCCGAAGCAGGAAATATTGCTGAGGATCAAAACAACCTAATAAATGAAAGCGAGAGCTTGCCATGTAGTCTGTATGTAGTAGTGCTCGTTGTGTGGTTTTGGACATATTTACTGATTACATTTACTATAGACCGACCCAGAAAGATCTATGCCGGTGAATAATGATAAGGATCCTTTGAACAACCTATTAAATGAAAGAGCGCTTGCCATGTAGTCTGTATTTAGTAGTGCTTGTTAGGTGGTTTTTGAACATTTACCTAAGTTATACTAATTACATTTAAGACACCTTTATTCACCTTCACCTGTGTCGGTGAATAAAGATAAGGTTCCTTTGAGTAACCTAATAAATGAAAAAGCGCTTGCCATGTACCTAGTCTGTATTTTGTAGTGCTCGTTAGGTAGTTTTTAAACATTTGAGTTACTGATCACATATACTAAAAACATCTTTCTGTACAGGCGTATAGTGATGAGGATCCGGATGAGGCCCTGACCGACTTGGGAAATCGTGAGCGAAAGTACTATAAAGACCAAACTTTGGCCCTTGTGCTTCGCTTATATTTTCGCTGTCTTTCAAGCGCCATCCGATCCTGTGGTTACTTGTTTCGTAAATTTCGTATCGTTCTTCTGGACTTTTACGGTTTCTAGCCTCCAGGTATTTTCTGCGACCACCATACGGAATAGACTCAAATAAAATGTTTCTTACTTCTGGTTCAATAGGTTTCATGATTGAAATGGGCTCTATTTTTACATCCTTGGCCATTTCAGTGATGCTAACGATTGGTTCGTCTCTCTTAGTAGTTCTCAGTCGGTTGCCATATGTATCTATGTGGTGGGCTTTTAGATCTTCCATACAAGGTTCAATTAAGGCTCTTCTTATATCTTTAGTACGATAGTCTTTATAATTCTCTGGTAAAGTAGCCGCTTTTGTAATTTTGTTCTGATGCTTAGAGAACCAGGCCATTCGTCTCTTCAGTTCTTTTTCATAGTTCTCTAGTAGAAAAATAATTATGAACGGGTTTGCGTAATCTAGTGGCATTTTATAAAAATGTAAAGTTTATACGAAATAAAGGAAAATATAAAAGTTGGTAAATAAAGCAAGTCAAGTCACTATCACTGTGACCATGACTGTGACTGATGGATAAAAAATGGCAATCCTGAGAAAATATTTGTATAACAAAAGAGGTTTAATGCTGTTTGAACTATGTAAGGTAGGATTGAGGTTCGTTATTGTAGCATGAAGGTTTTGCATCATGTTATATTTTAAGGCCAGCGATTTTTAATTTATTTTTTTAGGGTTCCGTACCTAAAGAGTTAAAACGGCTTCCTTTTACGAAGAATCCACTGGCCGTCTGACTGTCTGTTATCATCAGGCTTGTGTATCTCGTGAACTATAGCTTGAACCTGTGGCTTGAACACACTTGAAATCATCATCATCATCATCCGAGCGATGTTCCCGGTTGCATCCCTCTCGAGAGCCTGGGGTCCGCTTGTAATCATAATGATGTATTCCTGTTGTCGCTATAACAACAAATAATATAAAACCAGAATAAAATAAATATTTAAGAAGGACAAACGTGTTTTTTGTTGTGATAATGGGACGGAACAAAACCCTTCTACTATTATGTCCCTACTTACCTAACAATTACTTACTATATAGTAAAGCAATTTCAAAATTAACCATTTTTCAAGACCATTTATTCTTTGAGTGTTACATTAGGTAACCTCATCCTAATTAAGCCTGCATTCTAACCACCACATTTTGAAGGTCCAGGTATGTCAGACTTGCCGTAGTGCGGAGGGTCCGGTTGAGGCCCGGAACGGCTCGTGGAGTCACGGCTCAGCCTACAAACCCGACCGTACTGTGGCGAAGACCGGCTAAAAAAACTATCGCCCGGCCTCCAACCGTAAACCCAATTAGAACATTCTTGGAAATAATACTTCTTCTCCGGAGCTAACTTAGTTCGGGATTTCAAGTAAACTTCCCTGCCAAATACAGGGATTTCTTTGTAAATAATTCTTTTTTGTTTAGGGTCGACCGGGCGCATTACTGGATCGATTGCAAGGTTGGTATCTGGGCGGTCGAGCAGTGGATCCTCTTTAGGATCCCCGAGCCCCACTTCGGGTATGGAATGTCCTTTCTTCAGATCAGCAATTCCTGGTACATGGGCCGCGTCTCGAAGTGGTGTGCGTCTTCTATTTCTTACTGCACTGATGTGATCTCTGGTTATGGCCTTTAAACCTTCTCCCATGGCATACTTCATGACATCTGTGTCGTAATAGCCCCTTTCTTCGCGCTTGAGAACACAAGCTTCTTTCAACCGGTCTTTGTGGTGGATGTTCCATGTCATGCGGAGTCTAGCAGTTTTATCATAGCTTTCTACTAGGAACTTAATGACGTCGGGATTGGTTATGTCTATCAGCGGCATCGTGAAGTCTTTAATAAAGTTAGAAACAGTGTAAATTTCAAATTAGAGTAAATTGTAGTACGTTTAATGAAAAATAAAATAATGTATATACAAAGGAACATCAGCACCTTGCATGGCACCTATCGAAGTTGTCACTTGGTTGTCACCAGTTGTCACATGTTTGGCACGATATACGAGTATAGTGCGTTTCATCTTTAATTACCTATGCCGTCATGTTGGTAGCAAAACAAAAAAGTCTTGCCTTAATATCTTGAATGTGCTATACCCTAAACCTTGAATACAGGAAGATTCGTTCATTCATTCTATAAGTATATACAAATCTCCCTTAATTCAAGGTAGCACATTATTTTTTTTTGTATTTTGCACTTTTTTGTTTTGCTACCAACATGACGGCATAGGAATTTAAAAATGAAACGCACTCTATGATTACTCTAGTAATGCTCTAGTATAAATAGCTTGTCTATGGGCACGGTTATTATTGTTACCCTTATAAAGACTGTATCACAGTTTATCTATATTAAAGTATTTGGCACCTCGGCCCTTGTTGCTGTACTGGTAGGTACTCTCTCTACCAAGAGCTCTCGGGCAAGAGTCTCGGGCGAGAGACCCGGCCGAGGACGAGAGTTTAGGCTTTTGACCTAAACTCTCGTCCTCGGCCAGTTTCGCTGCGTCTCTGCGAGATTGTCCAGCTGCTATTAGCGAAAATTACAATGAGATACAACCTGGTGACATACAGACAGACGGAGAGTGACATCTTAGTAAAAGGGTCCCATTGTACCTTTTGGTACGGACGTCTAAAAACAACTACTTACGTAACATGCTTTTTCAAGAATCATTATGTTTTTAGGTGTTCGCATTCCTATATTTTATTTCAGTTTATTGTAGCCGAAGCCACAACGATGCCAGATTCTCCGCTTTATAAAGTGTGCTCCCTCCTTGATACCCGTTGACTTCGAGACCGAAAACTTACATTTAGTTCCATGACCTACCTTTTATAATTTTATTTGTTGTTCATTTTAATTGTTTCCACCCATTTTTCTCCAAATATCAACCTATATGGTTGCCACACACAATTATTTATTGTCTTTGCCTTAAAATCTCTTACGGCTATAGTAAAACAGCCACCATGTCACTATTGCCTATTTATGTATTCTGTGCTATTGCTTGATAAGCTAAAAAGATTTTGCTAAATAGATAAGTAATGTTACCAAGTTTGTAGCGAGTAATATTAATTTTAATTGGGTACTTAGTTACTTGAAAATATTAAGATTAATTTTAAAATACTTGCTCAACAAGTAGAAAATTATTTTAAGAGAGCCTAATTCAAGTTAGATTTAAGATAAAATAAAAGTTACACTTTAGACAATTTAAGATGACTTTCAATATTAATTGCTAAATACATAGTGAGTGATTCAAGTGTTTGAATCCTGAGCGATGCGAGTGATTCATTTATGACCCTCGCTTTAAATCTGTCCTTTATTTACTAACCCCATGCATACCTACTTAGTTTATAAAACATTACTGCATCCAGTGATCCTGTTAAAACCAAATCCCTCTGTTTACTATGCCGCGTGAGTCGCTGTATCGGGTTTAAAAAATTGATCAGCTGAGGCTTACCTACCTACAAACATACTTACATATTATGCATTTATAAATTTAGGATGAAGTGGTAGGATAAGATTTACGGATAGGACATTGATATAGATATTAATTTATTTCAAAAAACGAAACTCTTAAGTATTCGCTTAAAACAAGTACCTACCTGTAAATAACGATTATATTATAACAGATAGACAGACAGACAGCGGAGTCGTAGTACTTAAAATACTTTTTACCCTTCGGGTACGGAACCCTACAAATGATACAACATTAAACCTATTAAACTTAGTTAAGTCTACTTCTAATATAAATTGTTAATGACTATGTTTTAAACTTAGTTTGTGAATTGATCTTTTCAATTAAGTACCTTCTTAAACACAAAAGATTTCTCATAATTAAACAGTTACTTATCTATTTCTTTTACATTAACCTTATCCTCAACAACCTTATTCTAATTATCGGTAAAGCATTGTTTAAAAAACTTAGCTCCCTTTATTTGAAAATGTATTTTTATCCCCATGTTTCATCTTTTAACCATTCGCTCTCTCGTTTCCCGCTATCGTAATAGGTATTGGAAAGTGTACGGGAGTGCCGTCACCTAATCTCTTCGCTATAGAGTTTATCATTTCAGGCGTAGCTTCCCTGAGATCGTAAGCCCAACCTATTTTTTCGAATAATTGAATGAATTTGGTTCCGAAATTTAGAAAATCGAAGTGCTCAGCTGCCTTGTAGTCATAAGGGAACGCGTGGTGGTAGTTGTGCCAACCTTCTCCCAGCGTACATGTTGCAACGAAGCGGTTTTCAGCTGGGACGATGTTCCTGAAAATACAATGTCTTTTATGATATTTTTAAGGAAAAAATGTACTTACTTACGTAAGTGGATACAAGTGAAATTTCTTACTTATTATACGGTCGATATCCATAAGTATGAGCGAGGCTGTTTACTGTGAGTTCGCTGTGAAACATGCTCAAGAATCTGATGAAGCATTGCCACGCCACCGCGCACTTCCAATCTTCGTTCCAGAGAACTATTCCGATAGTTGTAGGTAGTATATAGCAAAATATCAGCTTTAATGTATTGAAGTGTCTAGACAAAAATAAATTATAATTATTAATTAGGTACCCCTTTTCAACTGAATTTTGATGACAACGTTGCTAAATAAGTAGGTACTTAGATATCTATTTACCCTTTATATTCCGGTACAAAGGGTACTATAGTACAGGTACGGGTACCAAATAATTACTGGGTTATGTATATTATGTATGACAAAAACGGCCATGTAACGACCAAGCCAAGACGAGAAAAGTTATAATCCTACAAATTTGTATAAATATAGATACCTAACTGCTTTACGCGGTTGGAATATTTGGATCAGAAGCCTATGTTACTCTTCGATAATGCTTTCTATTCGTGAAAGAATTTTTCAAATCGGTCCAGTAGTTTCGGATATTACGCCCTATATACATACACACATACATCCATCAATCTAGTTTTTCGCCTACTTGTTTAAAAACTGTCCAATGGATAGTGTCCATACTAGAAAACAACCATAAGTAAGCCATCTACTTATTCTTCTTATACTGAGGAGGTATTCTGGTCGTCATTTCGAAGATCCTCATCAGATCATTTTTATGGTACCAACTTTTACTTTCCAAATAAAAAAACAATAACTTTAAGCCTTGCCAAAAGTCGAGATAAAAAAGAAGTTAAAATAATAAAAATAACCAAATTAACCAACGATTTTTTTGTGAGTAGAGGACTCCTTTTGAAGGATACCACAGAATACATAAATAGGTAATAGGTACATACAAAAGTACGGAATTCATAATGACTGTCACAAAGTCTACTTATTTGGGCGAATAAATACATAGCAATTAGGTAGGCACTTACTTATTAAACGCTTGAAGAACCGGGTCATTTTCAATGTCGGTCATATCCATCTGCTTCCCACGGAGTAGAACTTCATCGTTTTTCTTCAGCATAAGCCATCCAACGTGAGAGAAAAACAATCCTCGATTAGCATTATGAGGGTCAGCGGGTGTATCGCTGTATTTGTGATGTACCCTGTGATCACGCACCCATTGGAATAAAGAATTCTGTAAAATAAAGTAACATGTCGTAAAGTAGGAAAATAAAAGGCGACGCGACGTTCGCTGTTAAAATACGAACATAATGTGATTCGAGTTTATTACTCTCTTCCGAGAAAAGTGTTTGAAATTGAGGAAGTAGATTGTTCAGCTGATTTTACCTGTCCGGCGCTGGCGTAGCAGAGCAATAAAAACAGCTTTAGTGGGGTTTTTGCTTTGAAAGATCGGTGTGTCCAAAGTCTGTGGGCCCCGCCTGTTATTCCGAAACCAGTGGCTACGTACATAATTGCCGCTAAAATTAGAAATTGTATATGTAGATATACTGTACCTACATCGACCGTTTAGTGATAAAGAAAAGAAAAGAAAACAAAGAACGACGAAAGAAAATACGTTAATTCAGATAGGCAAACAACTTACGTAGTAGTACAAAACAAGATTTGAAATAGACACCCACAGAGGTAACAAAAACAAAATTTAATCTGGTTTAATTTTTATTTGAATACAGTGTGCGTAAATTGCAAGTTTTTAATTGGTGTTATAACTTTATACTTATTTGTCGTTGTTGTCACTGTTATAAACATTTAATTGTTTTAATCTGATCTCTGTGGAATGAAAATAAAATTGAAACATCATTTACAAATTAAATGAGCAGTTCCAAATATTTCATTTTAAAACAACAAATTCAAATGGTTCGAAAATAGTCTACGTGGTGGTCCAATGTCATGAAAGACCTTAGAACTCTCAACATAGACTTAGAGAGAACCTAGGACAGGGCAAGGGTTCTCTCTAAGTTCAAGGCGCAAGATGATAGGGAGACCCGACCCCAAATAAAGGGAAGAGGGAAGGAAGAAGAAGAGTCAAAAACATGCCTAAGTTGTAATAGATGAAGCAATACTTGCGAAAATACAGCGTATAAGTCACCGACGCCGGTAGACTAATTTTGGTCGAATCGTGCTCCTGGATTGAGTAAGATGCGGGTTCGAATTCAGCCCTGCGTCTATCGTGCGTTGTGTTTTTGCAGAAGTATTGTTTCTTTAAAATATTTCAAAGAGTCGAAAGGTTAAGGCGAAAAAACTACTTACCGAAAACGAGTGTCTGCCATTTCACAGGTAGAGCATAATGATAACACCACACCACACCTATAATATGGTACATTATTATGGCTATACAACTTGGCCATTTTATATCATTTTCAAATCGAAAACTGTTCTCAACCGCGCTAATTAATTCATTAATAATTGACAGTTTATTTTTATTTTTGTCTTTATCCATAATTATTAAAAATAATGAACGATTTAAGTATATATTTTTTTTCGTTGTCCTCAACTGGACTGTGTTCCAAGACTGTTTGACTTTCTAACACCTATTGTAACAAAGTCACCTTTACAAAGTACTAGCTGCGTCCCGCGGTTTCACCCGCGTTAGTCCCGATCCCGTTGGTATATCGGGATCAAAAGTAATCTATGTTACTCAGGGTGAATGTAGCTTTCTAATGGTGAAAGAATTTTTGAAATCGGTCTAGCGGTTTCGGAGATTACCCCCAATATACATACATACATACATACATGTTACCAACGTTACCTCTTTTATAATATTAGTATAGATAGGAAGTCGATATTCTAATTAGCTGATTAAAACAGTGATTGTTCTACCAAAATAGGTAGGTATGTACTCCGATGACTGTCAGGCCAGAACTGTTGTTAATTTATATGCAACTTTTGCGTTACCATTTACATTACAATATTTAAATGGTTATAAGTATCCAAATGCTTGAGGTCTATCGGTACGCGCCCAGTCGCGGACGTTTTTATATTTTATAGGCTTCCTGAGCTCAGATTGCAAACTGCACGTGTCAGAAAAGATATTGTGATATTGTAGGCACCTTTTTTTTTTAAATATTTTACAAGAAGAAATGCATCTTCAAGAATTCTTCCGTGGCAGGATTTGAACCTGTGTCCATCGCTTGCCCGGCGAATGCGCTAACCACTGCGCCATACGAAAACCCACGTGACACGGTAAATTAACGACTAATGCTTCCTCTGTTTTGTGTTTGTGTACCGACAGTAAACTTTTGATTTTATGATGCGTTTTTCCTTGTATACTAAGTAGGTATTTCTAGTAATTAGGATGTTACTAGAAATAACATCCGGGAATAAAAAACGGGACCCTATAATTACTGAGACTTCGTTGTCCGTCTGTATTTGTTTTGTTTGTACGTTGCCTGATATCTCTGCCGTCTGACGTCCGATTGCGATGTTTTTTTTTTTTTACAAAGGTTTTCTTTTAAAATCTAAATTTAAGCCAAAAAATGTACATACCAGCAACAAACTTCAACGGGGAAGAAAATATTCTAGACATGCCTGCTTAATAAAAATAACTTTTCTAAGTATCCTTAAGAACTTTAAAATTAAATAAATTCATTCTTATCCGTCAGCTTTAAATTTAATAAAAAATAAGGTAAAATATATGTGAAGTTCGTAAAAAAACTTTATCTCGGTATTCGAACGTTATATCCCGGCTATACCTCCCTATAATCCTTTGATAAATCCGCGATCCTCGACATCGTTTATCGAAACAATGTAGACCGAACATTTTTTATAAGAAACCGAGAATTTCTTCGCGGCTTTTGAAAGTAAGTTACAATAATCTTAGAAAATCTGTATTAATGTTGCTAGTATCGAATATAAACGTGGTTTCTTTGCTGTATTTATAGTCTCCTGTGGTGTTACTTATTACCGGGCTGCGAGCGCAAACTTGTAAGGTAATTTTTATTTCTTAGCTTTTGCAAAACTCTGCTACTATTTTAACAGATAGCTGCGTCCCGCGGTTTCACCCGCGTAAGTCCCGATCCCGTGGGAATATCGAGATAAAAATAGCCTATGTTACCTATGTTAGCCTAGCTTATGTTACTCAGGGTAAATGTAGCTTTCTAATGGTGAAAGAATTTTTGAAATCAGTCCAGTAGTTTTTGAGTTTATTTACAACAAACATACAGACGCACACACAAACACAAATAAAAATCTTTCCTCTTTATAATATTAGTATAGATAGGAAGTCGATATTCTAATTAGCTGATTAAAACAGTGATTGTTCTACCAAAATAGGTAGGTAGGTATGTACTCCGATGACTGTCAGGCCAGAACTGTTTTTAATTTATATGCAACTTTTGCGTTACCATTTACATTACATTATATGGTTATTATCCAATGCTTGAAGTATATCGGTACGCGCCCAGTCGCGGACGTTTTTATATTTCATCGGCTTCCTGAGCTCAGATTGCAAACTGCACGTGTCAGAAAAGATATTGTGATATTGTATGCACCTTTTTTTAAAATATGTTTCAAGAAGAAATGCATCATCAAGATTTCTTCCGTGGCAGGATTTGAACCTGTGTCACTCGCTTGCCGGGCGAATGCGCTAACCACTGCGCCATACGAAAACCCACGTGACACGGTAAATTAACGACTAATGCTTCCTCTGTTTTGTGTTTGTGTACCGACAGTAAACTTTTGATTTTATGATGCGTTTTTCCTTGTATACTAAGTAGGTATTTCTAGTAATTAGGATGTTACTAGAAATAACATTCGGGTATAAAAAACGGGACCCTATAATTACTGAGACTTCGTTGTCCGTCTGTATTTGTTTTGTTTGTACGTTGCCTGATATCTCTGCCGTCTGACGTCCGATTGCGATGTTTTTTTATTTTTTACAAAGGTATTCTTTTAAAATCTATATCTAGAGCGGTGTTGGTCTAGTGGTAGATACCCCGGCTTGCATTCCGAGAGTCGTGGGTTCGAATCCGACCGCGCACCAATGTCTTTTTCTTCAAGAAAAATGTATGTGCGCTAATAACATCGCTCTTACGGTGAAGGAAAACATCGTGAGGAAACCAACATGTCCTAGGACTCACCACGGTCCGAAGACATGGGATATTCAGTGTTTTCTATGTATCATATGTATGTATTTACAAAAAAAAAAAAAAAGTATAATATGTAGTATATCCGTTGTCTAGTACCCATAGTACAAGCCTAGTGCTTAGTTTGGGGCTAGATTGCGCTGTGTGTAACGTCGTGCATTATTTATTAATTTATTTATATATAAGCCAAAAAATGTACATACCAGCAACAAACTTCAACGGGGAAGAAAATATTCTAGACATGCCTGCTTAATAAAAATAACTTTTCTAAGTATCCTTAAGAACTTTAAAATTAAATAAATTCGTTCTTATCCGTCAGCTTTAAATTTAATAAAAAATAAGGTAAAATTTATGTGAAGTTCGTAAAAAAACTTTATCTTGGTATTCGGAAACGTTATATCCCGGCTATACCTCCCTATAATCCTTTGATAAATCCGCGATCCTCGACATCGTTTATCGAAACAATGTAGACCGAACATTTTTTATAAGAAACCGAGAATTTCTTCGCGGCTTTTGAAAGTAAGTTACAATAATCTTAGAAAATCTGTATTAATGTTGCTAGTATCGAATATAAACGTGGTTTCTTTGCTGTATTTATAGTCTCCTGTGGTGTTACTTATTACCGGGCTGCGAGCGCAAACTTGTAAGGTAATTTTTATTTCTTAGCTTTTGCAAAACTCTGCTACTATTTTAACAGATAGCTGCGCCCCGCGGTTTCACCCGCGTAAGTCCCGATCCCGTGGGAATATCGAGATAAAAATAGCCTATGTTACCTATGTTAGCCTAGCTTATGTTACTCAGGGTAAATGTAGCTTTCTAATGGTGAAAGAATTTTTGAAATCAGTCTAGTAGTTTTTGAGTTTATTTACAACAAACATACAGACGCACACACAAACACAAATAAAAATCTTTCCTCTTTATAATATTAGGATAGAAGTATAGATAGATAAATGATTGAATTGAATTAAAAAGGTGACTATTTTGTGGCTTTAATTATTGTGTCTGAAGCCTTGGTAATAGCTTGGTAAAGAACGGTAGCTTTGCAGGAAGAATTTCGTATATCAACTGCTCATGCCGTCTCTGTCGCTCTTTTGTAATTGTATTACAGTGACAGTGCAATATTGAGGCTCGAAAGACAAGTACAGTCAGCATCAAAAGTCGAACACCACATTGAGATTTCCAAAATCGCTATTACATATTTTTTTACACACGATAGATGAGCGTTTGACTACTAATATCTCACCTGATGGTAAGTGATGATAATTATGGTCCTAAGAAATAAGATGTAACAGGTCATCATCTAGAAGAAGGACGATGGAAGTGGAACAAGATTCAACATGAAAAACAGGACAAATATTCTGAAAATATAAGAGAAAATAGAGAATCATTGATTCTTCTTCTGTTTTCGCGATGTTGTATTGAAATTAAAGACATTTTTCGGTTTGAATCGCGTGGTTTTTATTACTTTTAGCATTGTTACAACGCTCAACGTTTCGAGACCTTTCCAGGTCTCTTCTTCAGGATAGACTAAGATGTGATTTGTCATTCTAATGTATTAAAAAGTTACAGTGAGACTACCGTCTTATTATTAAAAACTATTAAAATGTTATCAAAAACGTTCCTGTCTACGCAGGTTCTAAAATTGCAATGATTATTATTTACTTTATTGTTAAATTTTATTATTAAACTTTATTTAATTTTAACTCTATTACTTTTATTTACTTTATTATTTACATTTTATTTAGCCTATCATTACCAACTATGCACAAATCACCTTTCAACGATTAATTTATCACTACGTGACTTCGCAAACGCGCCCCTTCATGAGAAGAAGTCACAAGAAACTCCTGGGGGTTGTTTTATGGTGACTTATGCTTACATCAAATTTATTCTAATCAAAAGCTAATATAAAATACTATATTCTACAACCGGCAAAAGTGGCTGACAGTGTCCTGTTGTCTAGCAGCAGTTGTTGGCTGGGCCTGGGACTTAATCAAATGTAGTACTGGGTCCCAGACAGGCGGCACCTTCCAGCCATCCTCCCTATTGAAATTGTTGGGGTGTTTCTGAATTTCAATGGCTTCCCGAAGCATTCTAGGTACATACCGCTTCTCAGTGGCCAGTATCCGTGCCTGATCGAAGCGGAGGTAGTGGTTTGGCTTGTCCAGCATGTGTTCACAAACTGCAGACTTCAGAGACCGTCTGAAGGCACCTTGGAAAAGAATGACCTACCAAAGGAAGATTTGGAGGCAATACGTCAGGACATATCATGTGTCTTGCGGAACGCAAAGATGCCGAAACCGAATCTTTCGAGACAGCAACAGGTAGCGTTGAACGCCGTAAGACGGGACCCAGACCTTACCATCCTGCGGGCGGACAAGGGAAATTCTACGGTTGTGTTGAATACGTCAGATTATAACAACAAAATGAGTGAGCTTTTGTCGGATCAAACCACCTACAAAAAAGTAAACAAAAACCCAACAACAAAAATCGTAAAACAGACAAAAGAAATACTTAAGCAGCACTCGGAAAAACTAAATCTGGACGTAGTGGCTCTAACTCCAAAATGCCCAAAGGCCCCTAAGATCTATGGGTTACCTAAATTACACAAAACAAATGTTCCATTACGGCCTATTGTTAGTCAGATAGACTCACCTACCTACCTCCTGGCCAAACATCTAACGAAGGTTTTGGCACCACTTCGCGGCACAACAAGTTCTTTTGTTAAGGATTCGTACCATTTCATTAGTCATCTGAAACACCTAAAGATGAGTGATGAGGACATAATGGTCAGTTTCGATGTGCAGAGTCTCTTCACTAGCTTACCGATAGGAGAATGCATCGAAATTGTTAAAAAGAGGCTAATAGATAAAGATATTCCATCTGAGTATGCAGATGTGTTGGAACATTGTCTCACCAGCGGTTACTTACTGTGGGATAACCAGTTCTACATGCAGATCGACGGTGTTGCTATGGGCTCGCCGGTCTCTCCCGTGGTGGCGGACATATTCATGGAGGACTTCGAGGAGAGAGCGCTGCGGGGTGCCCCGGTGGCACCGAAGATCTACAAACGGTACGTAGACGACACATTTGCAATTCTCCCAAAAAATCAGGTTAACTTGTTTCTAGACTATCTAAATTCCATAAATCCCCAGATTAAATTCACAATGGAACTAGAAAACAATAAATCATTAGCTT